>CM024809.1:8533635-8573901 GCA_014281875.1 Nibea albiflora
CAGCCAATTAACAGACAACAGGCACTTCACGGCACGGTGGCGGTAATCATTAAAACCTGTTCGCGGGCAGACTTGCTTGCAGACTGCAGCGATGTTCGCAGCCTATAATCACACGCTCACAGTCATTCTCCGTCCAAAAAAACTGCACGTGGAGGTGGAGCTGCCAGCTCAAACCGTCTCTGTGCTGCCTTCACAGGCCACCAGATGGAGAGAGGGCTCTCCCATGGGAGCCTGATATAGACTCAGACAGGGTTTGGATGTATTTGCTCTGAGCCAAAAACATTGATCATGCGTTGGTCAATTTTAAGATTTTCCTCTCATAACAGATCTTCTTTTGAACACGTGGAAAGAAAATGCCCCAAATAAACATTTAGGTGTTCATTTTACTTCACTTTGTCTATTTATGTCTGTAGAATTGACCAAAAGGAAAGCATCAGAACACCTGAAGTACAGAAATAATAATTTTTTTATGAATGTATGTGTATTTGTTTTTCTCTCTCTGACTCTGAGTTATAAAATCTCCACTTCATCATACTTATCTCCAGATGTATTCCTCTCTACAGTATATTCTGAAGGTTTTCACACCGGGAGAGTGTGCATACATCATCCATAACCTCATTTGTGCAACATTTTATTCCTTTAAAATGTGTCAACAGTGGCTGTTGGCAGCGTTTTCTGATAAAACGAAAACTCCCTCTGACTCTAAATGTCGGCAAAATAAAAACGAAGACTCTTGAAGCCGGCTTCATTTAGTGTTCTTGGGTCTGCAATGCAAATGAGACATTTTTAATGATAATGGATCATTTGCATGTTTTAACATAACAAAGGTTAAATGAAGTTTCAATATCACACACGGTCTGTCCTCATCAGCATCGCGCTCGGCGAAACTGAAGAAGTTCGGATACTTTTGTTGATTTGATTTATTCAGTTTGCAGATTTTCTTGTTTTTATTTAATCGTGCCTAACCGAGATCATCCAGTTGATTCAGGGTACCTCTAAGTCCTTAACATTTACACCTTTACTCAGTAAATTTTAAAAACAGAAGCTTCAGGACAGTCGAACTCATTAACATGACTCATGACAAGCTGGTGTCGACCTCCTGTTTGTTCACCGTGGAGGTTTGGGATCTGTGGAATTGTGGAAATGATGATCACAGGTCTCTGTCACAATGATGGTGCCTCCATCGCGCGCGCACGGGCGGTTTGACTGGGGAATCCGTGTACGGCTGCTAACTGTTTGGGTCGGTTGCTGCGGTGACGTTTGCCGGCTGTGGAGACCGTGACACTGATCACTCGGAGAAGGCAATTATTAGACGGCCAAAATGTGCAGACACTAGAAAGCCGGGCGGAGGAAGCATGTTGTGTGCTACAGCACAAGATCTACAAACTCAGACTTACTGTCTGCTTGTGAAACACTGTTAAATTGCAAAATGAATGAATGAATGAATGAAGCACTTTTTGCAGTATGTCCCCTGTGACTGATTTTATGCCAGTATTAGATTGCTAATACTGACACAGCTGTATGTAAGAAGTGACTTAAACAGTAACTACAGTTATTATGTAGGCCGCTGGCTCCAAAGTAACTAGTACTGCAGATTCTGTAGTGGAGTAAAAAGTAAAAGATTTCCTTGAAGTAGGAGAGTAAAAGTATAAAGTATTATAAACTACTACAAACCTGCACTTAGCAGTGTTGTAGGGAGCCGAGGGAGGGACTTCATGAGTGAACATTGTTTTGTCATTTTGTGTTTATGTCTTTGTGCTTCTTAACGTGATCAAACAGCCTCAACAGAGTTAGTTTGCATGTGAATCCACGCTCCGCTTCGTGCTTCATGTCCTGATTGAATCACATTTCCGCACTTTTAGGCTCCTTTTGTTGTTGAGTCAGAGGGCTGGGCCAAGACAAAGACAGAGGCAGGAAATATTTCGTGTGTGTGTGTGTGTGAAAGAATCTGTGTATTTAAAGACGTGTCTGTCCTTGCGTGACTGCTTTCCTCTCCGCTCTCCGCTCAGACGTGTCGTGTCCCACCGCTAACTCACTCACTCTCCAAGGTAGGTCTTAACTTTTCTTTGCACATTTTGCAGCACCGTCTCCTCACTTTGTCTTTTTGCTTCTTTTTCCACTTCCTCTTCATATTTCTCCACTCTTTTTCCTCCCACGCTCTCCTTCCCCTGTTTGCTCATCACATTCCTCCTCCTGAAATCAGCTGAGGAATCTCATAACGGGACAATGACCCTCCTGTTCTGGCCTCTCATGAAGTCTCTCTGACATCTTTCCATTCAAAACTCTGCCACACTCTATCAGAAACACACCTTTCATTTCATTTCCCACCCTGTCCCCTGTCTCACTCACCTCTTCCTACACACCACCCCGGTCTTATATTTGCAGCTGTTTCACAACTTCCTTAAAGTCTTAAAGGGTGGGGTGTAAAGTCAGGGTGTGGTGTTAAAGAGGCAACAGCCAGCAGCAGATCTCGTGTAATCCTGGACTGGTTAAAAACAAATTTTCCTGCCGCTGAAAAAGTGTGATTTAACACTCATTTCCTCTTTGTTCTCCGGCCCTCTCATTTTCTCCCCCGTCTGCTTCACTCTGGTCTTGATTTCAGCCTCCTAATCTCATAAATATATACGCCGCACACAGCCACACAACACACGCCGCCGCTCTCAGATCCTCCACGCCTGCTGCATATTGTCTGCTCTCATATTTCTGTCTGGTTGTCAACGCGTGAATGACTGATTGAGTCAGTGACCCCTGTAGCCTATCTGTGACCTTGTGTCTCCATAAACTCCTCTGTCCACTCTCTCTCTCTCTCTTCTCCTTTCCATCTCCATGTTTCCTCCATCTAACCAGACAACCGCTGACCGCTCCGGTAGCCGAGGCCGAACTTCAATCTGTTAATGTTTTCTCTTTGGTAACTTATCAAGACTCACTTATAAATTCCTCATTTGTTTTCTCTTTCATTGGATGACTGCTCTCCCGCAGGCGCAGCAGCTCAGTTTGTAGGGACTTTCTCGATACCGGCGCTCCCTCACTCTCATCCACTGTTCATGTCGCTTGACCACGGCTCCTTTTTCTCTCTAAAACCATCAAACACGACCGAACGGAAACTATTTGTGCACATGTAATAAACCAGAACACAACAGAGTAGAATTTCATAGCTGAGTCCATAACTCCCCCACCTTCAAACTGGCTCCAACTCCAGCGTGACGTTGTTTTGGGTTTTGTGTGGATCTGTCACTTGGTCTTTTTTTTTCCGGGGCAGCCCTGCGGCAACGAAGAAACCTGCTTTTTTTGTTTTGTTGCAGCATCAGATTTGGTCTATGAACACTGTTGTGTTTGTGTGTTTGTGTGTGAATTTTTTTTAGACGGGACTATAGAGATTAATGAGATTTAAATCACGGCTTTTAAAAGATAATCCAGCTCATACAAGCAAATTATTGGCTCAGTGACGAACAGACATAACAGAAGATGTTTCTGAAGCTATACTACTGTACTTTGTTAATGTGCTAATGGGCATTTTAGGACCAGGGCTGAAGAAGAGCCCCCCAATTGAGGGTGTGTCCATAAAGTACCTACAAAGTTTATTTTATAGGCTCAGTTATGTTTGTTTTACACAGGCTTGTACGTTTCGCCTTTGTTTTCATTGAGTAACCAAACACTTTCCTAACAGTTCATCATCCTTTATGCTGATCAATATAAACAGGACGATTCCACGCTGTCCACACTGACTTAGAATCTGCCTGTGCGGAAAGTGACTTCTTGATTCAACAACTCTTTTGTGAAGTGTTATCTTCTCTCGGGGTCATAAATAACAAGGGAAACTGGTGACATGGGGCTGATGGACAAGGGTGAGGGGTGTCACCTCCGCCCTGAGCGTGTTGCTAGAATTCTTGCCTACATCCCTGCCGGCTTGGAGCTTCATCTCAAGTCTTGTTCGCGTAGAGGGAGGGTATGCAGGACAGAGTAAGGAGGATGAGGAGGAGGAATAGAGAGATGGAGGAGCCAGCAGTTTGCTCTTCCAGTAATTATCCACTTGGTGTTTAGCTTTAGCCAGGAACCAGGAACCCGACTCTACCTACCCCCCACACGGCGTCCTATCCACAGGCCGCAGGTGGCTTTTCATCACACCACGGCTCAGTTACCTCCCACATATAAGCTAACCAGCCAGGTGAGCACAAACCTCCTCCTCCTCCAGAACCTCTCGATCCCTTACAACCTCACACACACCTATACACACACACACGCGCGCGCACACACATACACACACACACTCCAGTGGACAACGCAGAAGGAGTCGGAGTCAGAAAGCATGCCGGAGGTACCAGAAGAGATCATACATTAAGTGGATCGGGCCTTTTTCTCTGCCCTCCTTATTTACTCTTGGAGTGGCTGTCCAAGCATTGTAACTTTAACCGGTGGGGGGGCCCCTGCATGAGCTGCCTCAGGCCCTTTCTCTTTCTCCCCGCTCCCTTACCTCCTCTACCATTTTCTACCATCATCATCTGCTGCATTGGATGACCGTCTCCATCTTTGGCTTGTCTTGTGACTGTAAACGGCATCGGTGTGTCGGCCGCAGAGGCATCAGATAGCGCAACTGTCTTTTAAAGTGAAAACCCCAAGAGAAGCGGAAATGGTTAAAACTGCTGCTGACATCCTGTTTGACTTACCACAATGCTGACGATTAGCTCAACTTTTCCTGCTGCCTAATGAGAGATTTCTAACAGATAAGACAGCCGAGCCCGAGGGCAGTGTCCTCAGTTTACTCTAACCACTATCATCATGCTAATTGTTTGTTTTGCAGTCCTCTTATATCAGCCACAGTTGCTCCCTGGCACCGAAAAAACACACTTATATGATGATACTCTTGTATCAACAGTGCAGTAAATGCCCCACCCGTATTATATCGAGTTGATTTTAACACCATGATGTTTATATGGATGTGTAATGCTCACGTAGCTGCCATAAAGCTGCGGGGCTTTTTTCGTGTAGCTGCAACGTCGGCTTGATAAAGTTTCAAATGTTTGTGTGTTATCGTGCGGGGAAAATATTTTGACTATCTGATCTTTGATGCACGAAACCGAAACTGTAAAACACTTCTATATCCATCGTGTCAGATATTTTATAACGAGATACAAGATTTTATAAAACTTCTTCAGTCATGTCGTGCTGAAAAAGTTCATAAAAGTTAATGCAAATTTAAAATGAAACAAACAAAATCCACTCAATGGACACTTACTTGGATTTGTTGCTGCTTTCAACTATATGGTCTTCCTCAGTTGTGAGAAATAACTTAATCAATCATATAAAAGTCATCAAACAACTGAGCGCTAACTCCAGCTGCAGTCTGTCACGTGACCTAAGTCCCACGATGGACTGCATTATTTCTATCTGCTGAGGAAGACCATGCTTGAAAGCTGAAAGCTCTTAAAGTGAAGTTATAGGGAAGGGTTGCCAGACAATGAATTTTGCGTATTTTTGTGTATGAAATCTCAAACTCAAAAACAACTCACGGTCAGCCTTATTTTTCTACTGCTTTCAGCTGCATCTCATGTTCTTCATCAGTTAGATTCAGCTCAATTCATCAGGTCACCGAACAGCTGAGCATATTCCAGTTCATTACATAACTCTGGTCCAATCTGACTGGTTGAAAGCTGATAACTCAATTTTTATTTATCATTTCTTAAGCAAACTTGTCAAACAGTCTCTGGTTCACACCTCTTACATGTGCGCTTTGGCTAACTACTGTTAAGTGAGTATTTAGTGTTTAAGTTGTCACTTTGGGTTCTGGGAAATTTTCATGTAACATCGTGACATTTTAACTATTTTCTGACATCCATGTGGACTCAACGATGAATCCTTTTAATCAAAAATTATAATATTTAGATGAATAAATACTGCGAGCCCTACGCCAGGCTGCCAGTTTATTAAGGACACTTATCTTAAACTAATCCAGATTATAAATACCTCAGAGAGGTCAAAACATTCAGTTAATGGATGACTTGATTGGTCTGTTTGGATGCTGTAATGTTTTGCGAGGCGTTTTAATATTTCGTCCACACGTTTGCATCTCTCAGGCCATCTTTTGCCGTTGTGTGAGCGTGGTAGCAGCTGGTCGTGTGTAGCAAACCAAACAGGGATGTTTCCCTCTTTTTCCAGACAGGTGCCCTTTCTTCTGTGACCCATTTGAGTGAGGCAGCAGCGACTCTCGTCTCTCTACAAACCTCACTTTCTCTCTGTCGTGTAACATACAGCCACAGCGAGATGAGAGAAGACAGGAAGAGGCAGAGGTGTGTTTGGGTGAAACATTCATGTATGTTAACATCCAAAACCGCTGAGGTTTTTTCTTCTTACTGTGTGACAGGGTGGAGAAAGCTGTGAGACAGACAGAAGTCTACTCGAGCAGCCATACCTGGCTTACTTCTCTCTGTGACATGATCTAGCTTGCATATAGCCACGCCTGGTTTTGTGTGTGTGTGTGTGTGTGTGCTTGGTGTCGGTTGCATAAATGTGATGTAATGTAACCCATGGATGTTAGGGCAAGCAACACAATCCTTCATTTTGTGTTAAGTCTAATTGTAATGACACTCATCACATCGACCGCATCCTCCACTCTGACGTCCTTAAAGAGATTGCGGTTTGGAGGCGGCAGTCTTAAGTTCTTGTTGTCTTGTTGCAGTTCAACACATTCTCCTCAACATACGTCCTCTTTTTCTTCTTCTTTTTCAGGGAATATTTCGTAAATATTTCAGTAAGAAAGTCTAAAAACAACACTGGTCTTCTGACTGTGGTTTTGTACTTCCTTCATGTGTCAGCGCCTGCTTCTCCTTACTCCAACCAAAAGTCTCCCAGCATCCACGTCTATTCACACTTCCTGTTTCACAGCAAACATCTTCCCTTCTTTGGGAGAAGATTTGTCTCCCAAGTATGACTAAGTAGCGCCATTGACTGTCATCCATTGCCCCTACTATTCTCAGAAAGGTCGTCCATAACTTTTTCTCTCCGGTTTCTCCTTGCAGTATGCTCCCCTTCCAGGCGGCACCAGGTCAGTTTGGTCCAGAGGTCCGGGTGCCGGCCTCCAAAGTGTGAGGTGGAGAAGATGAAGGCAGTGCTGCTGGATCCCCTCCATGGTGGGAGCCTTTTATAACGGGGACTCCTACCTGGTGCTGAGAACCGCGGCGAATCGGGAGCCGACCTCCACATGTGGATAGGTGAGAGAGTGGAGAAGGGTTGGGTCGTTTGTAGCATCGCGTCCAACTGCTTCCAGGTCAACTGAGAGTGAACGGGTGAGCAGTCAAATTAAACGAATCACAGAAGCAAGGGAACACACAATAGGGTTATGTAGCATGCAGCGATGCAACCTGACTCGAGACCAAAGCTCTTTGTACAAAATCAATCGTTAAGGACAGCTCACTGCTATTTAATCAAGGCAGCTTCATTTATTAATTAAGAAAATAGAAAGCCCAATACTATTTTCTTCACAGCAAGAAGATGAGAAGAAAAATTGCCGCCCATAACAGTGTTTTTCTGTTAGCGGCCAAGCTAATCAGAGCAAAATACTGGTGAAAATGGCAACAACGGTAGATAAGATTGACGCAGCAGTACAGGTTGTTGTAAGCTGACCCAACAACAGTAGAAAGAATGGACCCATAGCTTTCCGAAGCGCTGTTTTGTGGCACTAACTGCCGCCATGTTGGATGTACTGCTTCTTCCTCCTCCCGACCGATTACAGTTTTTAGCACTTCTGCATCGCACATACAGAAGTCTGCGCTTTTCTTCAATCAACGTGAAAAGCGTTTCATGTTCATCCCTGTCGACTAAAATAGACGCCAGCAGGATGGATACGTCGCCCGCTATCACTTCATTTGGACAAAACACAACGTATAAACAAATGAAATTTAAAAAATGGCTGACACAGACGTGATTTCAGGCTTGGAAAGGAACAATTTAGTTTAAACTATCAGGCCCAGTTACTGCACAATAAAGTTATTCAAATGTAACAATGCACAGGATGTAAAAGACATACAACTGGGCACGTGTACGCTATGCAATGCAACATACTGCTACTTATTTCTGGAAATTTTCAAGTTAAGACGTAAAGAGAAGGGACCCCCCCCCTCTTATTTCTATGTCACTCAGCAAAAGTGCAAGCCGTTGCCCGCTGCTCGCCACACACCTTATCATGGCTCTGTGCTGCGGCTGAAAAGCTAATAACCTTCCCGCTAATGGTGATGACACATGAGACACAGCGCTGACCTGCTGAGAGAGAGAGAGAGAAAGAGGCTGGATGAAGAGGGACGATGAGAGGGAAAGAAGTCCTCGGGGGAAACTGGGATGTTTTTTGAGCGGGGGGTCCATTAAAAAATGCAGGAGGACTGTTACAGTACTCAAATGTGGCTGTTGTTTCCAGCATGTATCCGGTGCTTAGGTAACACTAAGCTGATTGTCACAGCTTGGAGAGGGCTCTCTGTGCTCAAGCGTGCGTCTCTCTGAAGCCCTCCTCCTCCTCTTCCTCCTCCCTCCTCCTCTCCTCGTGTTTACAATTGATGACCCCCGTGTTGTATTTGTGCGTCCGCTGGCTGACACACTGTTTGCTTCTCTTCTCTTTGTCCCCGCGACCCCCATCACCTCTGTCAGCGGCTCTTTTGTCTCCTTCATACTGTGACATCTTAACCTTTCTGACCTCACATATCTTCTCTGACTTGTACTGCACCTCTGTTTTCTCTCTCTTTGCTGACTTACGAATGTTTTGGTGTGACAAAATCATCCACCAAGTCCACCTTCCAGTGTGTTTTCCTGAGCTTCAAACTAAACTTCAAGTTTTGTTGAAGTTTGGTAAAACACTTTTATTAATTGTATGGCTTAGTGATGAGAAAATTAACATACACATGGTTGTAAATCTTTATCAGGGATCAAAGTAGGAGATTAGTTTAAATATCCACAACGTTTCCAATCCTTTCTCTCTTTTGTAGGTGAGAAGTCGTCTGGAGACGAGCGTGTGGCGTGTGCCATGCTGGCCACCCAGCTGGACAACTTCCTGGGCGGTGACCCCGTCCAGCACAGGCAGGTTCAGGGCAACGAGTCCCCGGAGTTCATGGCTCTCTTCCCCAGAGGAGTCAGCTACAAGGTGAGGAAAGATCAGACCCGATCCTGGATGTTCAGACACTTTAATGACGCCTCATGCATGCATGGTTTCATTTCAGTAATGCTATAATAAATTGGTTTGTAATTTGATTATAAAAACTGTAAAATAGAATTAAAATGTATTATTGGAAATATAATTCTTCATACATGACATTTTTGCACATTAGTGGACGTACAGGAATAACTTGAAATTAAAAGAAAAAATTGAACAACAACAAACAAATTAAAGCTGCAAGCAGCATTGGACGGGCCCTCGCACTCCCGCGCAACTCGGCGGGCTGGCATGTCGGAAGGCACCAGTCGGAAAACGCGCAAGGCGCTTTCAAAGCATTTCGCTCAATCGACCACACACATTAGCCAGAATTGGGACAAATGGTCAAATCTGACGGAGCGCCACGCCACACCCACATTCTTTCAGCAAAATTCATAATTTTGATAACTTTAACTCAGGAAGTCTATATGACTTTGGACGGGCCCTGAACCAACAGCTCAGGTTGTTAGAGTGCTCCTTAGAAGTTCTGAAGTCATGGGTTCGAAACCTGTGAGATGTTGGTCACTTTTGAGGTGTCTGTCCAAATGTAGGGCTGAGAACTGATGGAGTTTATTCCGCTGTTTGCAAGCCACCTGGACGGAGACAGACTGACGATAAAAAGACTGTTATCTATCTCCACTTATGAAGATGAATGTTCATCATTGGGAGCTTCACAGAGGGTGTGTGCATAGCTCAGTGGTTAATCCTGTTGACTTTCACCTGGCAGATCCGGGTTCGAATCCAGTGTGGACCCTTAGGCAAGGTCCTTAAAGCTACCAGCCTACTTCATGATGCGACACGTGGATGCTTTGAAACCCATAAGTGGAGATAGATAACAGTCACATGTCTTCTGTCTATGACTTTTTTTGCCATACTATGACTTTTTTTGCCATACCATACTATGATTTTTTTTACTATACTATACTATGACTTTTTCTGGCATACTATACTATGACTTTTTTTGCCATACTATACTATGACTTTTTTTTTTCCATACTATACTATGACTTCTTTTGGGCATACTATACTATGACTTTTCTTGCCATACTATACTATGACTTTTTTTTGCAATATTATACTATGATTTTTTTTACTATACTATACTATGACTTTTTTGGCATACTATACTATGACTTTTCTTGCCATACTATACTATGACTTTTTTTGGCATACTATACTATGATTTTTTTTACTATACTATAGTATGACTTTTTTTGGCACACTATACTATGACTTTTTTTTGCCATACTATACTATGACTTTTTTTGGGCATACTATACTATGACTTTTTTGCCATACTATACTATGACTTTTTTTTGGCATAATATACTTTTTTGGCATACTATACTATGACTTTTTTTGCCATACTATACTATGACTTTTTTTGCCATACTACACTATGACTTTTTTTGCCATACTATACTATGACTTTTTTTGCCATACTATACTATGACTTTTTTTTGCCATACTATACTATGACTTTTTTTTGGCATAATATACTTTTTTGCCATACTATACTATGACTTTTTTGCCATACTATACTATGATTTTTTTTACTATACTATACTATGACTTTTTTTGGGTATACTATACTATGACTTTTTTTGCCATACTATACTATGCCTTTTTTTTGCCATACTATACTATGATTTTTTTTACTATACTATACTATGACTTTTTTTGCCATACTATACTGTGACTTTTTTTGCCATACTATACTATGACTTTTTTTTGCCATACTATACTATGACTTTTTTGCCATACTATACTATGATTTTTTTTTACTATACTATACTATGATTTTTTTGCCATACTATACTATGACTTTTTTTTGCCATACTATACTATGACTTTTTTTGGGTATACTATACTATGACTTTTTTTGCCATTACTATACTATGACTTTTTTTTGGGCATAGTATACTATGACTTTTTTTGCCATACTATACTATGACTTTTTTGGGCATACTATACTATGACTTTTTTGGCCATACTATACTATGACTTTTTTTGCCATACTATACTATGACTTTTTTTACCATGCTAAACTATGACATTTTTTTCACATACTATACTATTATTTTTTTTTCTATACTATATTATGACTTTTTTTGGCATACTATACTGACTTTTTTTGGGCATACTATACTATGACTTTTTTGCCATACTATACTATGACTTTTTTTGCCATACTATACTATGACTTTTTTTTGCCATACTATACTATGACTTTTTTTGCCATACTATACTATGACTTTTTTGGGCATAGTATACTATGACTTTTTTTTGCCATACTATACTATGACTTTTTTTGGGTATACTATACTATGACTTTTTTTTGCCATACTATACTATGACTTTTTTTGCCATACTATACTATGACTTTTTTTGGGCATAGTATACTATGACTTTTTTTGCCATACTATACTATGACTTTTTTTGGGCATACTATACTATGACTTTTTTTGCCATACTATACTATGACTTTTTTTGCCATACTATACTATGACTTTTTTTGCCATACTATACTATGACTTTTTTTGCCATACTATACTATGACTTTTTTTACCATGCTAAACTATGACATTTTTTTCACATACTATACTATTATTTTTTTTTCTATACTATATTATGACTTTTTTTGGCATACTATACTATGACTTTTTTTGCCATACTATACTATAACTTTTTTGCCATACTATACTATGACTTTTTGGCATACTATAATATGACTTTTCTTGCCATTCTATACTATGACTTTTTTTTGGCATGATATACTTTTTTTTGCCAACCTATACTGAGCTATCCACACACCTCGATCTGCCAGGTGAAAGTCAGCAGCATTAACCACTGAGCTATCTACACACCCTCTGTGAAGCTACCAATGATGAACATTCATCTTCATAAGTGGAGCTAGATAACAGTCAAAAAACACCCACGTGTCGCATCATGAAGTAGGCTGGTAGCTTAAGGACCTTGTCTAAGGGTCCACACTGGATTTGAACCCGGATCTGCCAGGTGAAAGTCAGCAGCATTAACCACTGAGCTATGCACACACCCTATGTGAAGCTACCAATGATGAACATTCATCTTCATAAGTGGAGATAGATAACAGTCAAAAAACACCCACGTGTCGCATCATGAAGTAGGCTGGTAGCTTAAGGACCTTGTCTAAGGGTCCACACTGGATTCGAACCCGGATCTGCCAGGTGAAAGTCGGCAGCATTAACCACTGAGCTATCTACACACCCTCTGTGAAGCTACCAATGATGAACATTCATCTTCATAAGTGGAGATAGATAACAGTCAAAAAACACCCACGTGTCGCATCATGAAGTAGGCTGGTAGCTTAAGGACCTTGTCTAAGGGTCCACACTGGATTCGAACCCGGATCTGCCAGGTGAAAGTCGGCAGCATTAACCACTGAGCTATCTACACACCCTCCGTGAAGCTCCCAATGATGAACATTCATCTTCATAAGTGGAGATAGATAACAGTCAAAAAACACCCACGTGCCGCATCATGAAGTAGTCTGGTAGCTTAAGGACCTTGTCTAAGGGTCCACACTGGATTTAAACCCGGATCTGCCAGGTGAAAGTCAGCAGCATTAACCACTGAGCTATGCACACACTCTCTGTGAAGCTACCAGTGATGAACATTCATCTTTTTTTGGCCATACTATACTATGATTTTTCTTGCCATACTATACTATGACTTTTTTTTTGGCATAATATACTTTTTTTGCCATACTATACTATGACTTTTTTTGCCATACTATACTATGATTTTTTTTACTATACTATACTATGACTTTTTTTTGCATACTATACTATGACTTTTTTTTTGCCATACTATACTATGACTTTTTTTGGCATAATATACTATGATTTTTTTTTACTATACTATACTATGATTTTTTTTACTATACTATACTATGACTTTTTTGGCCATACTATACTATGATTTTTTTTTACTATACTATACTATGATTTTTTTTACTATAGTATACTATGACTTTTTTTGCCATACTATACTATGATTTTTTTTACTATACTATACTATGACTTTTTTGGCCATACTATACTATGATTTTTTTTTACTATACTATACTATGATTTTTTTTACTATAGTATACTATGACTTTTTTTGCCATACTATACTATGACTTTTTTTGCCATACTATACTATGACTTTTTTTGCCATACTATACTATGACTTTTTTTTGGTATAATATACTTTTTTGCCATACTATACTATGACTTTTTTTGCCATACTATACTATGATTTTTTTTACTATGCTATACTATGATTTTTTTTACTATACTTATACTATACTATTTTTGCCATACTATACTATGACTTTTTTGCCAACTATATGACTTTTTGGGCATACTATACTATGACTTTTTTTGCCATACTATACTATGACTTCTTTGCCATACTATACTATGACTTTTTTTTGGCCATACTATACTAAGATTTTTTTAAAATATACTATACTGACTTTTTTGCCATACTATACTATGACTTTTTTTGGCATATAATTACTATGATTTTTTTTACTATACTATACTATGATTTTTTTTACTATACTATACTATGACTTTTTTGGCCATACTATACTATGATTTTTTTTTACTATACTATACTATGATTTTTTTTACTATAGTATACGATGACTTTTTTTGGCATAATATACTATGATTTTTTT
Organism: Nibea albiflora; assembly: GCA_014281875.1. Lineage (NCBI taxonomy): Eukaryota > Metazoa > Chordata > Actinopteri > Sciaenidae > Nibea > Nibea albiflora. Next base: position 8,547,516 of record CM024809.1, read on the forward strand.
TTACTATACTATACTATGATTTTTTTTACTATACTATACTATGACTTTTTTGGCCATACTATACTATGATTTTTTTTTACTATACTATACTATGATTTTTTTTACTATAGTATACTATGACTTTTTTTGCCATACTATACTATGACTTTTTTTGCCATACTATACTATGACTTTTTTTTGGTATAATATACTTTTTTGCCATACTATACTATGACTTTTTTTGCCATACTATACTATGATTTTTTTTTACTATGCTATACTATGATTTTTTTTACTATACTATACTATGACTTTTTTTGCCATACTATACTATGACTTTTTTTGGGCATACTATACTATGACTTTTTTTGCCATACTATACTATGACTTCTTTGCCATACTATACTATGACTTTTTTTTTGCCATACTATACTAAGATTTTTTTAAAATATACTATACTGACTTTTTTTGCCATACTATACTATGACTTTTTTTGGCATAATATACTATGATTTTTTTTTACTATACTATACTATGATTTTTTTTACTATACTATACTATGACTTTTTTGGCCATACTATACTATGATTTTTTTTTACTATACTATACTATGATTTTTTTTACTATAGTATACGATGACTTTTTTTGCCATACTATACTATGACTTTTTTTGGCATAATATACTATGATTTTTTTTTACTATACTATACTATGATTTTTTTTACTATACTATACTATGACTTTTTTGGCCATACTATACTATGATTTTTTTTTACTATACTATACTATGATTTTTTTTACTATAGTATACTATGACTTTTTTTGCCATACTATACTATGACTTTTTTTGCCATACTATACTATGACTTTTTTTGCCATACTATACTATGACTTTTTTTTGGTATAATATACTTTTTTGCCATACTATACTATGACTTTTTTTGCCATACTATACTATGATTTTTTTTTACTATGCTATACTATGATTTTTTTTACTATACTATACTATGACTTTTTTTGCCATACTATACTATGACTTTTTTTGCCATACTATACTATGACTTTTTTTGGGCATACTATACTATGACTTTTTTTGCCATACTATACTATGACTTCTTTGCCATACTATACTATGACTTTTTTTTTGCCATACTATACTAAGATTTTTTTAAAATATACTATACTGACTTTTTTTGCCATACTATACTATGACCTTTTTTTTAATATACTATACTATGACTTTTTTTTTTACCATGCTAAACTATGGCATTTTTTTGGGCATACTATACTATGACTTTTTTTGCCATACTATACTATGACTTTTTTTTGCCATACTATACTATGACTTTTTTTTAGCATAATATACTTTTTTGCCATACTATACTATGACTTTTTTTTGCCATACTATACTAAGATTTTTTTAAAATATACTATACTGACTTTTTTTGCCATACTATACTATGACCTTTTTTTTAATATACTATACTATGACTTTTTTTTTTACCATGCTAAACTATGGCATTTTTTTGGGCATACTATACTATGACTTTTTTTGCCATACTATACTATGACTTTTTTTTGCCATACTATACTATGACTTTTTTTTAGCATAATATACTTTTTTGCCATACTATACTATGACTTTTTTTGCCATACTATACTATGCTTTTTTTTGGCATACTATACTATGATTTTTTTTACTATACTATACTATGACTTTTTTTGGCATACTATACTGACTTTTTTTTGCCATACTATACTATGACTTTTTTGCCATACTATACTATGACTTCTTTTGAGCATACTATACTATGACTTTTCTTGCCATACTATACTATGACTTTTTTTTGACATAATATACTTTTTTTGCCATACTATACTGACTTTTATTTTTGGCATAAATTACTTTTTTGCCATACTATACTATGACTTTTTTGCCATACTATACTATGATATTTTTTACTATACTATACTATGACTTTTTCTGCCATACTATACTATGACTTTTTTTGGGCATACTATACTATGACTTTTTTTGGGGCATACTATACTATGACTTTTTTTGCCATACTATACTATGACTTTTTTTGCCATACTATACTATGATTTTTTTTTACTATACTATACTATGACTTTTTTTGGCATACTATACTATGACTCTTTTTGGGCATACTATACTATGACTTTTTTTGCCATACTATACTATGACTTTTTTTTAGCATAATATACTTTTTTGCCATACTATACTATGACTTTTTTTGCCATACTATACTATGACTTTTTTTACACTATACTATACTATGATTTTTTTGCCATACTATACTATGATTTTTTTGGGCATACTATACTATGACTTTTTTGCCATACTATACTATGACTTTTTTTGGGCATACTATACTATGACTTGTTTTTTGCCATACTATACTATGACTTTTTTGCCATACTATACTATGATTTTTTTTACTATACTATACTATGATTTTTTTGCCATACTATACTATGACTTTTTTTGCCATACTATACTATGACTTTTTTTGGGTATACTATACTATGACTTTTTTTTGCCATACTATACTATGACTTTTTTTTGCCATACTATACTATGACTTTTTTGGGCATAGTATACTATGACTTTTTTTGCCATACTATACTATTGACTTTTTTTGCCATACTATACTATGACTTTTTGGCATACTATAATATGACTTTTCTTGCCATTCTATACTATGACTTTTTTTTGGCATGATATACTTTTTTTTGCCAACCTATACTGAGCTATCCACACACCCTCTGTGAAGCTACCAATGATGAACATTCATATTCATAAGTGGAGATAGATAACAGTCAAGAAGCACCCACGTGTCACATCATCACCTCAGGGTCCACACTGGATTCGAACCCGGATCTGCCAGGTGAAAGTCAGCAGCATTAACCACTGAGCTATCTACACACCCTCTGTGAAGCTACCAATGATGAACATTCATCTTCATAAGTGGAGCTAGATAACAGTCAAAAAACACCCACGTGTCGCATCATGAAGTAGGCTGGTAGCTTAAGGACCTTGTCTAAGGGTCCACACTGGATTCGAACCCGGATCTGCCAGGTGAAAGTCAGCAGCATTAACCACTGAGCTATCTACACACCCTCTGTGAAGCTACCAATGATGAACATTCATCTTCATAGTGGAGATAGATAACAGTCAAAAAAACACCCACGTGTCGCATCATGAAGTAGGCTGGTAGCTTAAGGACCTTGTCTAAGGGTCCACACTGGATTCGAACCCGGATCTGCCAGGTGAAAGTCGGCAGCATTAACCACAGAGCTATCTACACACCCTCTGTGAAGCTACCAATGATGAACATATGATTTTTTTTACTATACTATACTATGACTTTTTTTGCCATACTATACTATGACTTTTTTTGCCATACTATACTATGACTTTTTTTGGGCATACTATACTATGACTTTTTTTTGCCATACTATACTATGACTTCTTTGCCATACTATACTATGATTATTTTTTACTATACTATACTATGATTTTTTTGCGTATACTATACTATGACTTTTTTGGGCATACTATACTATGACTTTTTTTTGCCATACTATACTATGACTTTTTTTGGGCATACTATACTATGACTTTTTTTTTGCCATACTATACTATGACTTTTTTTACACACTGAGTTTTTTTTAACCATACTAAACTATGACTTTTTGGCATACTATAATATGACTTTTCTTGCCATTCTACACTATGACTTTTTTTTGGCATGATATACTTTTTTTTGCCAACCTATACTGAGCTATCCACACACCCTCTGTGAAGCTACCAATGATGAACATTCATATTCATAAGTGGAGATAGATAACAGTCAAGAAGCACCCACGTGTCACATCATCACCTCAGGGTCCACACTGGATTCGAACCCGGATCTGCCAGGTGAAAGTCAGCAGCATTAACCACTGAGCTATCTACACACCCTCTGTGAAGCTACCAATGATGAACATTCATCTTCATAAGTGGAGCTAGATAACAGTCAAAAAACACCCACGTGTCGCATCATGAAGTAGGCTGGTAGCTTAAGGACCTTGTCTAAGGGTCCACACTGGATTTGAACCCGGATCTGCCAGGTGAAAGTCAGCAGCATTAACCACTGAGCTATGCACACACCCTATGTGAAGCTCCCAATGATGAACATTCATCTTCATAAGTGGAGATAGATAACAGTCAAAAAGCACCCATGTGTCACATCATCACCTCAGGGTCCACACTGGATTCGAACCCAGATCTGCTAGGTGAAGGTCAGCAGCATTAACCACTGAGCTATCTACACACCCTCTGAGAAGCTACCAATGATGAACATTCATCCTCATAAGTGGAGATAGATAACAGTCTTTTTATCGTCAGTCTGTCTCCGTCCAGGTGGCTTGCAAACAGCGGAATAAACTCCATCAGTTCTCACCCCTTCATTTGGACAGACACCTCAAAAGTGACCAACATCTCACGGGTTTCGAACCCATGACTTCAGAACTTCTAAGGAGCACTCTAACAACCTGAGCTGTTGGTTCAGGGCCCGTCCAAAGTGGTCAAGTCAATCAAAATGCGATTTACTTTGGAGAAGAAAACGACCAAACAAAATCCAATAGGGCCCTGCACACTGTTTGTGCTCGGGCCCTAATAAAATGAACAAATAAAATTGACATATTAAAGATTTTTTACAAAACTTAAAAACGTACAGAATAACTCATAAATAAGAAACTGTATTGCAACATTGTATTGTAACATGCTATTTTTTTATTGCTGTATAAATCCCTGTTATCATTTTATTGCTCTGTGGATATAATGACCTCTGTGCCAAACTGTAGTCATGTCACATTGTGCACAGACGCTGGAGATTTTAAAGCTGAAAGACCACGGTGACATTTCCCTGCATAAAAACATAAAAACCAAAAAAAATGTCTTTAAATCAGTATCCCGCTTCTCTCGCAGGAGGGTGGTGTAGAGTCTGGCTTCAGGAGGTCTCAGGGCTCCGGGACGGTGCACAGGTTGTACCAGATCAAAGGGAAACGCAACATCCGTGCCAAGGAGGTGGAGCTGTCCTGGAGCAGTTTCAACAAAGGGGACTGCTTCATCCTTGACCTCGGAGAGGTGAGGACTCAAACTGTAGATCCACTGAGAGGAAAACAAATACTCATAAATCTTTCATCTTTCATAATTTAGTTATTATTTCCTCTAAATTAATGTAGGTAGTTGAATAAATGGGTAGCAGCATCTCTTTATACTGCTATATACTATGACTTGTAATTAAAGCAACTCAAAATTGTTTCTTTGCCGCTCCAGATCATTGTGTCATGGATCGGGTCACAGGCCAACATCTTTGAGAAGCAGAAAGTGCGCGAGATCGCCTCACTGATTCGTGACACGGACAGACACGGTAAAGCCCGGATCGTGGACGCCAACGAAGGGGAGGAGCCGGAGGAGATGCTCAAGGTAAATGCACGTTTGTTTGTTTTTTTGTAATATTGTTTCAGTAAGATGTGTTTCCTTGCAAGTGAGACTATTTTATTCAGAAGACATTAAGACTAGGAGAAAACAATCTAAAGGTATAGTTTATAGCTATAGGTATGGTTAGCTTCATAGCTAAAAACTGGATAACAAAATTGTAGCCACTGCCATGCTTGCAAGTAAAGTATGAAGCAAATTACACAAACAAGATATAATAGTATGCAGATTTTGTTACCTTAGGACAGAGGTAAGCTAACCATTTCCACTGTCTCCAGGTTTTATGCTAAGCTTTTATGCTAAGCTAGCTAAGCTAAGCTAACGGTCTGCTGCCTTTAGTTGCATAATTAGCAAACCTATGCATGAGAGGTATCAATCATCTCAGCTAAATCTCAGCAAATATTTCTCAAAGATTTCTAAGCACATTCTCAGCACATGCTACCAAACATTTTAAATCAATCTAAAGAAATCATGATCATCTTTTTGTAGTTTCTGGTCTCTGAGCTTCCTGTTATGTTTTTCTGAACAGGTCCTGGGAAAGATGCAGCGCTGGCAGAGAGCACGCCAGAAGAGGACAGCAAAGCAGACGCTTCCAACTCTGCCTCCCTCTACAAGGGTAACTTCATCTGCAGAGAGCTTTAAAAACTGATGCAATCAACCTACCATATACATCTGCTTTAATGAAGTGAGGGTTAAAAACTGTGTGCATTTACCCCACAGGTGTCTGATGCGACAGGTTCAATGACGATAACCAACGTGGCAGAGAAGAGCCCGTTTGGCAAGGAGCTGCTGGTTCGTGACGACTGCTTTCATTCTGGATAACGGCGCCAATGGAAAGATCTTTGTCTGGAAAGGTGAGGAAATAGTACTTGACCCTGAAAACTCGTGCCGGCCTGAAATACAAAACCAAGGAAAGTGATAGTTGTTACATGCCTGGACATGATATTCGGTATCTAATCGTATCAAATTTTAATGAACAGTGTGAAAAATAATGGTTGAACGTTTTCACCGGGAGGTGAGTCTCAGGACTCACCAACAGCCCCACAACTCAATTCAATACTCATTACATGCATGCACATTTCACATGTGTTTAGACGTTTCGGTTTGACTTAAATGATTTAGATTTTTATAATATTACAAGTTATTGTGTCGTTCATTCATCCAGGTAATGGAGCAAATGCGGAGGAGAAGCGGATGGCCCTACAGATGGCGGATAACTTCATCGACCAAATGAAGTACCCCAGGATGAAAACACAGGTACTGCTGATAAAGTATAAAACGTTAAAGTTAAATATTAGAAAATCGAAGCCACCCTCTCTGCAGCCTTGACAGCAGATACAGATGTGGATTTCACCTCAAAGCATATTTACCGCAACATCTTTGTCAGATGTACTGTATGTACATACAGTAAGCAGTAAAGGTTTGTGTGTTTTGCCCTGCAGGTGGAGATTCTGCCACAGGGGAAGGAGACCATCATCTTCAAGCAGTTTTTCAAGAACTGGAACTAAACATTTCATGGGAACATTTGACAAATCCTGCACTCAAGAAGCTCTGCATCTTTTTCATTTTTTTATATGCATTTACTTGTATGTACATATTTGTAAGGTACCGTGCTGACAGTGTACACTGTAGCTTGTTTTGGACTTGGTAGAATCAGAGATGTGATGCCACTTTTATATATGCAAGTTTCTTCTGGTGGGATTATGAGGATGTGAAGAGATATAAAAAAAAGAAATGTAGGTCAGTTACGTTTGGATTTTTTTTTTACATTGGTTCTATTGTCACAAATTTGCCTGCATTTGAGAAATAAACCCTGAAACTGCTACTTGTAGAGGAAGTGGTTTTGTTTCTTTTTTCCTGGCAGCTCATGTTGCCAAGGTGCTTCAGGTTCACTTTGAAATGTGTGACATGACAACATTTTGTTTATATAATGTTTAAACTATGCCCTCTCTGTTGGCCTGTCTGCAGGAGTATTATCTACACACAATAATCCAGTGTGATAATGCATAACAGTCAAGGTCTGCTGTTGGCAGCAGTGAATGTAACTTTATTCAATTAAAAAACTTTATTATGAAAGTTAGATGTTCTTTAATCAAGAGGTTGGAGGTTAGTCAACTCAAGGTACCTGCATGAAAGTGCTTCCATGTTATACTTCAATTCAGTTTTATTAATATAGTGCCAAATCATAACAGAAGTTATCTCATGACACTCCATATTGAGCAGGTCTAGACTATAATCTTCTCACAATGAGTAAGCACTTGGCAACAGTCCTTGACGCTTGTTTTATGTTAAAGGCGTTAAAAGACACCCGATCAAAGATAACTCTGAGATTCTTTAGGGTGGAGCTGGGTTATATCTTTAGATAAAGAGTTACGGAGGTGTTTTGGGGTATATTGATTGATCAATATAATTGAGTATCATCGACATAACAACAAAAGTTAAGGGAGTGATTCCTTAACTTTGCAGACTAAAGGAAGCATACATAAAGTTAATAGAAATGGACAAGCACAGAGCCTTGTGGAACTCCGTGAATTATAATATGCAAAGGTAATAATAAAGATGTAAAGTTTATAAAACATGATGCATTGTCATAGAAGAGTGCATAAAGTAGATGAAACTCCACCTCGACCAGCTACAACAGTGAAATGCTCCTTACATATTAATCATCAGTCACAATAATACAATAATAACATATAGATTAAAAAATTTGCACACAGTACTTGTATGATACTCTTAGGCATCTTGCTGTAAGTAAAGGATCTGAATACTTCTTCGACCACTGACAGTAACTTCAGTTACATACTGAACAGTCTGTATGGACATTTTACATCTGTATTACATGTGTTTTTAACCAGTTTATATTTATTATGTAATGTTTTTATTGCATTACTCAAATAATTTCCCTGTAACCTGTTGATTTTATATGTGTCTATAATCTGATTTTGAATTCACGCCTGGTCACATCCTAAAAAGTCTAAATTTGAGACCACATAGTAAACTAAGATTAAATATTTTTTAAATAATAAACCTTTTAGAACAGGAAAACAGTGACAAATAAAGCAACACGTGCACAAAATAACACGTCTATTCCGGTTTGTTGGTTACACTTGAGTAGTTAAACGATATGACGTTGGTTTTGTTTTCAGTCAACTTCCTTTTTCCCTTTTGCACAAATATCTGAAGTAATTCAGGGTCTACACTCTTGCTCATGGATCCTTCAGGCTCTAAGATGACGATAACCTCATGATGATTATGGGATCAAATTCAGTCCAGTTGCACTGAATGTTTTTATTCCATTCAGTTGTAGTTTACTTTGTGCCTTTTTATGACTACAGTATAAATATATATAGCTGCCTTGTTACAGCTGCACATGCGTCCTGTTATACTTCAACAGGCTTAAACATTCATGTTACTGCTGCTGCTTTAATGTCGTTTCCAGTGATGAATTCATGACCTATTAGTCTAATGAGTGCATGAGTCAGGAGGGCAGGGTGATGACGACACCTGTGGGATAACACCATGATGTAATGTGCGTCTCTTTGACGTTATAATAATAACAATAAATGAGTTTCATTTTATTGCATGCCTCTCTCGGTGTATGAGCGTATTAAAGGGGGTTTCTGCTTTATTTTATTTGACCTTTGTGAGCCTGGTTCATCTCTATTATCTATCCTATTTTCACAAACACAACAAACGTTATAAAAGATTCCGATTAAACCTTTATGCTTTTATTTTGCCTCTGAAACAATATCAGTGAGAAAGTCCGTCCAACTAACGTTCAGATTGGACAAACTCCAGATCTGTTTTATGGCAGTTTACGCTGGAGAGGAGATAAAACTGATTCCAGTAAAAATAACAATAACCACCAGCCATCTCAGTATCATTATTATTATGTGAGTCAATGAAAAAATACTGTTGTTTTTGGCTTTAATATTACCATAAATATATGACATGAATGTGGTAAAACTTGCAAATGTTGTTCCTAGATCAAGTTTAGACCAAAAGTTCTCTCTTTATTGTATTTTGAACCTTTTAATGCAGTTTTAAGTATTACACAGTAATGGACGTCTATTCTAACCTATTTTAAAGACCCTCACTCTGCCTGTCAGCCACCATATTTGCTTATGTACTCTATATAAATATATATGAAGTGTAACAAGCATGTTACTAAAGACATGGGTACATGATAGGTCATAGCAACGCCACAGAAAAATCAGTGGATGTGCGTCACTCAGAGTTTAGTGCTGTTGTAAATTTTTTAATAAAAATCATGCCCCTCTGCTCTTATGGTAAACCCGCCAGCTGCTTCCAGGAAGTCGAGAAGGATTTTGTGCCAGGCGGCTCTGCAGAAAGATTTCCCTGTCATCACAGAGGCCATAAAAAAAGTCCAAAGATCGTAGAGACTCTGACAGGAACAAAAACGTTGATCAGTGGGCAGCTTCTGTCCAGTCTTCCCCGCCAGCGGAGCTGCACCACCTCTACAGACGACAGGTACGATATAATGAATTATTTTATTATAATTATGAGGTTTTTACACTTTTATTTATTATATAATTATTTATTTTAGAATAATTACTTGTGCTGTAGGTATAAATGTCTGGTTATTATGGCGAATATTTAACACCCATTATTAGTAGTAGTAGTAGTGTTTTTTAACTGATGCTATTTGTTTTATATCTTATGCTTTGGATTGTATCTACTTCTATTTTACTTTCTATTTTCTTGATATATATAAAACATGTAGGTTAAACTAACCAACAGTCAATACATTAGTTCAAATTAGCTCCAAGGAATAACCCACTAATATAATTATTAGTAGAAGCAGTAGTAGAGTCTATTTCTCTTAATTAGAAGCACCAAGAATATATTTTCATAATATGACTCATACCTTAACCTATAATGGAGTATTTGTATACCACAGTATTGCTACTTTTACTCTTCTACCAAGTATTTAATGTTTTTTCTGTGTCCTCTGTTCCACAGCAGTGAGGACGGAGATGAAGAGTATCCTGAAGCTTAAGAAAAGTAAGGTCGCCATGCCTGCTATACGTTTGATAGCTTAAAACGTTTGCTCAGCGTGGAAGGATAATGTGTAGCTTACATTTAATCAGAGGACACTGAGCCTGACGCCGTCAGAGATCAGCTGCGTGAACTCCTGTTAACTGTTAAATTAGAGAGACGTCGTTTAATCTTGAATTTGTGCCCGCTGCAGAGGCGAGTGCACAGCCGAAGACGGAGGAAAGTAGCAGCACCCAGAGCAACAAGGATGTAAGCTGGAGGCAGCCTGAGGAGGACTACCCGGAGATGCCTGAGGACGTGAGCTGGAGGCAGCCTGAGGAGGACCTACCAAGCTCGGTCACCAACAGCCTCAACGAACAATCACAGGTACATGAAGCAGCCTTGGTTGTGTTCATATTTCAGTGTTTATTGCTGTTTTGTCTTACCTTGAGATTGGATTTTTAAAACCTGTATGAATTCCCCATTTGTCCAAAGACCGAAGAGGATAAGAAAGGAACAACAGCATTGAGCACCGCTCCTTCAGGCTGCAGGTACGACATACTGAACGCAGCATAGGTTCTATATAATAAACTGCATATGTCAACGTTACAGGTCTGTGCGATATAACACTTCATGTCTTTCATGTGTTCAGCGAGAACTCCACCAAAGAGAAGAAGAGTATCCTGAAGCCTAAGAAAAGTAAGGCTGTCATGTTATCAAACGGATATTGTGTAGCTTACATTTGATCATCGCATGTGATTTAATCTTGAATTTGTCCCCGCTGCAGAGGTGACTTTACAGCCGCAGACGGAGGACAGCAGCACCACCGATGACAAAAGCTGGAGACAACCGGAGGAGGACTACCAGGTACACGAGGCGTCCTTGATTTCGTTCATATTTCAGTGTTTAGCACTGACTCCATGTTTTGTTTTACCCTGAGGTCTGGCTCATTTTAAAACCTGTGTGAATTTCTTGTTTGTCCAAAGATCGAAGAGAATGAGGAAGGAACGTTGAACGCCTCAGACTGCAGGTACAACATAACAAATATATATGTCTATGTTACAGGTCTGTGCAAACATATTTGATTATTTAACACTTTTTTAGTACAAATTTATGTCTATGCTGAATATTTTACACTTTATATATTTAAAATATGTAGGTTAAACCAGGGTATTTTTACTTTTAATATCTAAAATACATTTTCATAATATTACTGACACTTTTACTTAGTTTCACTGCAGGATTTTTACCTGTAATGAAGTATTTTCATATCGCTGTATTGTTATTTTTACTCCTTCCACCAAACATTTAATGTCTTTCATGCATTTTCTGCTCCACAGCAGTGAGAAATCCAACTTAAAGAAGAGTATCATGAAGCCGCTTAAAAGTAAGGATGTCGTGTTGTCAATGCCGTATTTCTGCTATATGTTCATAACTTGCTTTGCTCAGTGTGGAAAGATAATGTGAGATGCTGACACCCTTCAAGCCGCTCTGTAAGGCTCTGGAAGCATAAAATACTATGTTATGTTGCACTTTCTGCTGGGTGTCTCTGTCAGAGATCAGCAGTGTGAACATTGTTCAATCTTTACTTCTTCTGCTGCAGAGGTGGGTTTGCTGTTTAAGATGGAGGACAGCAGCACCACCCAGAGCAGCTCCGTCGGGGCCATACGCTGGCACGGGCCTGTGGAGGACTTAGATACTTCCAGCTCGGTCCCCAGTAGACAGGCCAACAGCAGCGGCGTCAACAAACAGTCACAGGTACATGGAACATCTTTGATAATTCAGCGTTCGTCGCCGACTTCTGTTTTGTTTTACACCCGTTGCGAATTCCTAAAACAGAAATCAAAACCTGACCTGCTGTGTTTTCTGCAGCAACACTCTCATCAGAACAGTCTGAAGGATCTGCGCAGCCTGCAGGAGTGTGTGCAGTTCATCAACAACTGGAAGGAGCAGGTGGACCAGGTCTGCAAGGTAGGAAACTCAAAAAATCAATCATGCTACGGGTGCGATTACTCATTAACAGTCTTTCAGTTCAGAGGGCAAAGAAAAAACAGGTGAAGAAAAGGGTGTGTCCCTGAATGTCTTGCAGATGAATCATTGACTTAAAGGACAGCACTGATGTTAAAGTGCAATGCATACAGCTCACTGAGTTCAACAACTCGGTGAAGCAGTATTTATGAGCATGCAGATCGGATAAGCGTTGCTGTGGGAAACAGTTACTTTGCTTGTTCATGCAGAGCGACGGCAAGGCTGATAGGACACGTGTTTATCGAGACGTGAGACGTGCTATATCAGTTTTTTTTTTTTACAAGGGATTCATGACGTTAAAGGCTTTAACCTGGCCCTTCTGACACCTGTAAACTGAAAACTTCCCACATGTAACCTCTTCAACACTTATATGACCCTCTATATTACCTGTCGTTGATGGAATATCAGGTATACTAAAACAGTCAGTGTCCAGTTTTCTTGACGCTTTGGCCTCATTTGTCTTCATGTCTTTATATCCAGTTGCCATGGGAGTACGACATTGTCTGACAGTACGTGGTGTTGTGTTTTGGCAGGGTGGTGGTGACCCAAACGAGGGTACCAGTACGAGTGAACCCGAGATTACAGACCGGCGCACTGAGCGCAGTCTTGAGGAGAGCAGGAAACTGATCCTGGAGTGGGCTAACGAACTCCGCCACGTCGACAAGGTCAGCATGTGTGATTGAGTGTTGGGGTGCTTAAAGAATCTATACCGCAATCACAGACCAAAGGTGCTACAGGTGCTGATATAGCAAAATATCACCCATTTAATTTACTGTTTTTGTGTCCTTAGCCCCTGATGGAGGCCCCCTGGATTGAGAGTCAAGAACAAGATAATAAAAAATATAAGGATGCCAACGAGGAGGTACAAATGAGGATCATGGAGTGGGCAAAGGAGCTTCAGATGGCGACTGAGGTGAGGATCCATAAATCTAAAACAGAAAGTCTACAAAACACCAACAAAATACTTTTGTCAGTGTTGGTGTCACGTTTTTCTTGGTGCCAGATCTTGCAGACGAACAAGCGTTTGTGTTTGCAGAGTTGCGGCGTGCAGAGCGACGAGCTGGCGAAAGTGTTGCGTCTGCTGGGCCTGAAGAAGAAACGTCTGGGCAACCTTCTGCCTCTGCTGGAGTTCATCACCTGGTCTCTGCTCAAAGAAGACAGCATGGTGAGAAACTGTTCTTTAAAAAAAAAACACATTTATTTAACGATATCCCAAAAGTCCAAAAGAAACCATAAAAGTGTGTAAAAGAATGGGTTCATCAGATGGTCAAACTGAAATAGAAACCGTTGGAGCTTATTTGATTTCAAAGATAACTTTCTGAATTGCTCTGATAGCTCCAAATAAACCATCATTTGAGCTGTAAAAAAAAGGCCACGCAGTGCAGACATGACCAGTTATACAACGACGTTACGCAACATGTGATTTTAGTGAACCCTGCTCTTTGTATGCATGCGAAGCATCAATAAACCGCAACAATCAAGGCCCTCGATAATTGATAGCGAAGACTGCAGATAAACTATCATCACATTTGCAGATGATGGTGTGGTGTATATAGCGAAGCTCTTGATTAAAATGTGAAGGAATATTTTGTGGTTGGTGCCTCATATTACTTTATGTCAGCTGGAGATAAAGCACGAATACCTTATGGCTGCTTGTGCAGTAACAATAAACCTCTCTTTGCTCTAATCATGCATGGTTATGGCTCTCGACTGTTAACCGACTTCTAAAAATGGCAATGAGTCTTGAGTTATTGCCTGACTATCACTGGGGAAAGAAATGTTTCCTGGAAGGATCACCAAATATTTTTGACAGCTCATGATTAAAAACTGCGTGATCATGAGAACTTAGAATATAAAAATGTTGCTCCTATGAAACAATTTGATTTTTCTTTATTCTGTTTCAGACAACGATTCCACAGTTATGGCTACTGGCAAAGCAAAGGACATGGAAAGCAGGAATTCCCAGATACATCCCCAATTCAGGTATACATTTTAGATTTTAGATTTATCTTGCAACCCGTTGTTCATGTACAACACACATTTCCTTTTTGCTGCCAGTGTAACGTAATATCTGCGTCTCTGTTTTCAGTCTGGAGTTGGATTTGCAGTGCAGAAGGTAAGATCAACCTCCCTTTATTATATTATTATCATCTCATGTCAGACAGAGAAAACAATCACATTCACACAAATAAACTCATTTGTAACAACGCTCCTTTTTTTCTTTCAGCTGATGTGGTTCTCGACCCAAATACCCAAACATCGCTGGCTCTACCTGTCAGATGACCACCGTCGGGTCCAGGAGGGCCACACAGAGTCCTACCTGCCTGACAGACCCGAGCGATTCGACTCTTGGACATGTGTGCTAGGATGGGAGGGTTACAGCAGCGGCCGCCACTACTGGGAGGTAGACATAGCCAACAATGGCTACTGGCGCGTGGGGCTGACCACCGGTGACTCCAAACGTCATGGCCGGTTCCCCATGACACCAAGGCAGGGCTACTGGACCCTGTGGCGTAGCACACACCAGTTCTACGCCTGCACCAATCAGGAGACAGAGCTTCCCATTAGCCTCGTGCCTCGACGTATGGGGATCTACTTAGACCACGAAGAGGGCCAGATCTCCTTCTACAACGCAGAAGAAACAAAGTCCCCACATCTACACCTTTGTCGGATCCTTCAGAGGGAAGCTGTACCCTCTGTTCGTCCCGCTGGATGGTCGCACACTCATGACTATCATCCACCGAAGAAAGTCTCCTTTGAGAGAGGTGACTGCTCTTACTGGACACTTAAAAAATGTTAACAAAAACTGCCTGTGAACAAGATACAGAAAACAAAATGTGTATGTTTGTCATCTGTTAGATTTTAAACTAATTGAAAAGCCACTAAAAATATTTAAGATTTCAGCTGAATTCCCTTTCCTGAATGTTACTTTAAATACATCTGTCAGTTTGACCGCTTCAAACTGATTTTAAAATCTCTTAGCGTCAGTTAAAAACTGACTTTAAACAAAGAGCGCATCAAAGTGCGGATGACGTATTGTAGAAAAAGATCAGAACATAGCAAGTCTAAGAAAAACGTAAAATTTCTGCAACGATGAAAGTGGAAATCTCGGGAAACAAAGTTTGACAACTCAACTTGAAGGTGATGTGAAAAAAATATTTATTTGAAATGGTCTAAAGATGAAGCTGTGTGTGTTGAAAATTCACATTGATGTCTAGACAATGAGATTGTGAACACATTCTGCGTCTACAACCATGCATGCACTTTACTATGCACTTTCAGACATGCACATGATTCCTACTCATATCATGTTGATACCCATGGCAAAGCTTTTCAATAAAGTTTTTTTGGAAAGACACTTTTGCAAAGCTGACTCAGTCCTTGGCGAAAAAACAGACGCCTGACAAAGTGTAGCAGGAGCAGGAGCGCCTGATTCTTTTCCCAGCACATTACACATACAAAGAATAAATATAAAGGTTTATAGACGCGAGTGCGGCCTGTCAGGACTCCCTCTTACAAACCCACGGTCCGTAATCGTCACAGTCGGCCGCAAGAAACACCCGTCTCCTCTCAGGTCTGCACAGTCCCTGTGATCAGCGTCCACTCCACCATCACCCTTCATAAGACAGGACACATGACAACATCTGAGTATTATTTCCATATAAAACGATCTGTTTGAACATATTTGGAGTGTGTGATTAAGTGTTAATTGCCTATCGCAGTTGTATGTACGTATATGTCAATGTATATTATGAATGCATGTATTTATATTTGTACTATATTGTAATAAAAGCAGAATGTAAATGAAAATATGATGAGGTTTGTTTGTCGTTTGTTAATCTTAGAGACATATGTACGAATGTATATTACTGGTCTTTGTACAGTGTGTATATGATACATATTAGGTGAAAGGAGTTTTTATACTGTTATGTTGGAAGTACCTTTCTTTTTTACAGGTTTATAAGTTATTAGAATTATTATTTAAGTTAGTTAAGAACTTATATCTTTTTAGATCTTCCATAAATGCTGATCTACAGAATATTCTCCTGTTTTTTCTCTCCTGTCATCTTTTCACTCAAATGTTTCTATTATTTAATGCTACATATTTGAAAAACCTCTGTCCCGTCTGTCTGGACTTACAGCATGTAGTGCTGGACGTCTGCCCCGTCCCACCACAGCCACTGACCCTCTTGCTCGGCGTCTGTCAGTCCCACCCACAGGAAGGGAAACTGGGGGAATGTCCTCATCACACCTTGGATAAATTCCTGAGGAGGAAGCAAAACTTTCTATTACTACTATTACTTTACTATCTATTATAGACGAAGAAAAATGCTGCCTGATGTTTTCTGTCTGGTTACTATGAAACTTTTCAGCTTCTCCATAATGCAGTTTTGCCATCTTTGTTGTGTGACTTCACAGTTGCGATCGAGTAGTGCGGTGGCTGAGATATAACTATACATTCACCGCAAGTATTTAAGTACTTAAAGGACCAGTGTGTAGGATTTAGTGCCATCTAGCTGGAGGAAAAACTACAGAGGCTGGACCTTGAAATACAAATATGTAGTTCTTGCACTTTACTTTTCTTTTTGTGGCTATTTCTACTTTTTACTTTACTTTAATTATTTGTACTATTTATTATATTTACAATTTTTGCTTTTTGTTTTCTTATTCCTTCATTCAGATTATATTATAATATATATATATTATAATAACAATGCCAATCACGCATACATCAATAATAATGTTATTTTACGAATGATCCACGATGATGATATTTTAATTGTAATACTTTCCTTATCAGCTTCCATTTGACAAAGGCAGCATACTTTTAGTACCTTAACATCACATTTTCCTGACTATCCTTCTACTTAAGTAACATTTTCAAAGCAGGACTTTTGTAATGGTGTATTTTAACAATGTGGAAAGGAGCTGAATACTTCCTCCACTGTACAGTGAAGGAAATACATATATATATAAACATATATACCGTATATAAATATAAATGCTGACATAAAATATGTGTCAGAAACAGCAGGTGGGAGAGAAAAAAAATTGTTTTTGCTTTCTCGGTTCCTTATTTTCTTTGACTTTTGCATGCTGCTTCCTGTTTTTCATTGAGATGTCTGTGTGTGTGTGTGTGTATGTATATATATATATATATACATATGTAACAGAATGTGCTTCTTGCTTGTGTAATCTTGCCACATTCAACCCGACCCGGCCGCAGACTAGTTACCATCTCTGGCAGAGTCTTTGATGACAGCCAGGCTGCTGTCGTGCTGCCGGCAGAACTCCGGGGGGGGCGCGCTCTCATTCCACCGGCGGTCGTCCTGCAGTCCCACCGAAAAGAAGTAACAGTGGCTCCTCCACCAAAGCCAGCCGGCCGGACACACTCTGCACCTGGAGTCTGCACGCGGCCACGAGAGGAACACTTGAGTACAGAGTTTGAGAGCGCACACAGAGATGTTTGAGGTGCCGGCGATGCATCAGTGACCTTGAGTGACCGCGTGGAGCATCAGCTTCACTTCATGACGCTCTTTCTGGCACTGCTGCAGCCGCTCCATCAGCTCCTTTCCCGCAGCTTTGGAGAGCTGGTCCCGCTTTGTGGAGCTGATGTACGCGTGACAGATGCACAAATTCATTATTACAAACGAGTATGAAGCGGGTTGAATCACTTGTGAGTTGACTTTATCGCCATAGAAACCTCAAGATGGGTGGTAAGAGAAAACAACATATTCAGCTGTACTTTATGATAATTACATCCCAATAAATGCAACGTCACAGTTTTTACTACACTAAATACCGCTATAGTTACTAGTTACTTTGATTTTTACGCGCAACACGTGATCAGGCTCATTAAACGTGATATATTTTAATAGATTAAAGGCCCCTTAGACCCTCAGGGGTGTTTCAGTTCATTCAGTACAGGATGCAGTGAAAACATCATATAAACCTACTGACTAAATTCATACAATAAACACACATGATCTTATATTTGTTATTTTGGTGCGTATACCCACCAAATAATGCTAACACAAGAGAACTGCCATGGTCAGGGCTGCGGCTGTCGTAGCAAACAGCCACACAAGCTGTGAGCTGACACGTTTGACAGCATTTGCATCTGCGGTGAAGAAGAAGAAAACTTTCAGGATCACGACAACCTTTCCATGGAGAAATATTCACCTTTTAACCTTGCTATCTTTGATGACAGGTGTGAATACAAATCTTTTGACCTCTGACACTCGTTAAGATCAAACTGTGACACTTTCGTTGGGCCTGGATGCTCCGTGTAACTCACCTGCAGGTGTTTCCCTCTGAACATCATCCTCCTGGTTTCTCGAATCCATGCAAGCTGTCTGATGCTCCCTGGCCTCTCGCTTCAACTGTTACTTTGGCATGTTTCGCTCACTCGTGCTCAACAACACCCTCTCGCCTTCCCGCTTCTAACTGAACTGGGCCCCTTCCTCATAGTACAGCCGCTCTCTTTCGAATAAAGTTTAATTGAGGAAGCAGGCAAGGGTGTGCAAGAGTGCCAACAGCTGAATAAGCAGCCACGTTCTGCCTATGCGTTGACTATTTATATAACAGCACCGTCTCAGGCCATGATGGTGTTATGTGTGCAGATGCACAGCCTAAGCGTTGACCTAACATTACAGCCTGATCTAATCTTTCTGCTGCCTTATCTGCTGATTATCTTCTAATTATCAAACCAAGCCGTCAAGGTTAGGAGAGATAAGATGCATGCTGTCTTTATGCTGGAATCCTATCTGGGAAGGCGTATCCTGTTTTTTTGGCTATTCACAATCATGTTGACACACCTTCCCAGTTTCTTCCTGTTGTTTTGTTCCCCACACGCTATTTATGTAACCTTAGCAGTATACAAATACATTCAATTCGCCATATAATGCAAATATGCAGGTAAGGACGACCCTTATCTTCTTATCAAGATACACAAGGATTATATATATATATATATATATATACACACATACATACATACATACACACACACACACACACACACACATATATATATATATATATATATATATATATATATATATATATATATATATATCACAAATATCACAAAAAAGATGAATGGACAACAGTTTATACATTCATCCATGTATTTAGGTTATAGAAAACATTTAATATCTAAGGAAAGTGTTGTATGTAATGCTGAATACATCAAACTATAGTACTGGTGATTATATAAATCATGTTCACAGGTTAATATACATTTCATATAATGTAAATAAATTGCATGGAGGAGCAGTCCACCTTACACAAACATAATTCATGTAGGCAGTATTACATTCTGTCTTCAATAAAAGCTGAGTCACTGTTTTTCACACCATGACTATGTTTATTTTGCATCTTAGTTTACGATAGATAAAAAGTAATCAAAGCAAAAGGGAAGCGGCAAAAATATGAATATGAATTAGAGAAGTATGCTTTTGCGCTCTCTGGTCACTAAAAACATTTCTTATATTGATTTAACACATTATTGTATTCATGCCATGCACCAGCGATAGACAGATAGACACATTTCCAGCAGTAAAAGTGCTTTTAACAGTTAGACAGACGTTTGCAAAAGAAAGAAATTACTCAAATGAATGAAATGAAATGAAATTTTAAAAAAAACCACGATGGATGTTGCTTGTGTCTCTTAGTTTACAGTTTCTTGCCTGAACTCCCAGAAAACAAACTTCCTCAAAGTTCCATTGAAATGTTCTTTCAGCTGCAAGAAAACACACAAAAATAAAGAAAGATTATTTAATTAAAATTAAAAAATTTTAATCCACTTTATTCATAAAACACAAAACAGAGCCATTCCTTCTCAAGATGACTCCACGTGTCCCGTTATTTTAGTCTGTTTTAGGAGATAACAGTATTATATACACTATGATGAATACTTGAGTTTACCTGCCGAACATTGTGTTTGCTTTTGTCCGTGCGGTCATTAACGTACCTTCTCAAATATGCCTTTCCTTACGTCGTTATGATCGCAAAGGAGAGGTTTTGTCGACGAGCACATCATAGACAGAGTGATTTGCCTTATGTCCGGATCTGAGCAACAAACAGAGACTGTGTGAAAAGGAAGCCGAGAACAAGGAAGCGCACACTCATTCATGCTGCAAAATTTACATGTGGGCGAATAAATAACGTCCAGTGTGGTCAGACACTGTTTGCGTTTCCCAAGTCGCCCACATGCACCATGAACTTCCTTTAATTTATTTAACACCTTACTCACAGTCATAATAGTCATTGCATAATAGCTGTGTGTGTGGTTTCTGCTAAAGAACATATATATTTTTTAAATTTAGGAAAATGTAATGGCAAAGTAAAGTATAAACAGTTTAGTCCCAATAGGCTAAAGCACGCAATATATAACCAGTCGAGCCTTTTAGGTCTGAGAGTCTCACCTGTAAAACTTGAAGCTGATATTGGGAGACTGTAGTTTTCACCCGCCTTTGTTTTCACTTCGAGACTGTAGCTGGTCCCCGAGTTCAAGCCAGTGAAGGTGTACTGAGTGTTGTTTAACCACCTTCAGCGCGTGGTAGCCGTAGAACTGGGACTTGATTTCAGCAACATACGAGACAGTCGATGAGTTGGCAGGAGCCGTCCAACTGAATGTAATGTAATCTTTACCATGGGAGGAGATTCTGGGATCAGTAGGCTGCAACGGCACTGAAAGAAACAAGGAAAAGGGAGAGGAAATAAGTCAGTGATGTACCAGATAAAATATCAAATATTTCCAATAGTATTTTTCAGTGAGGGCAGCAACTGGACATTCTTGCTTCTGCTTTAAGTGTCAAAACACACAATGGCGTTTATTGTGAAAGTCATATGAAATGCAATAGGTTTGTCATAGTTAGTGAGCTTAGACGTTGTTTCATCATGAGTCAATGTACAAATATGCACGAATATTGCAGGAACAGAACAAGAAGCAGCAGCCGCAGTTTTAGTTATTGAATATTTCTTTGCCGAAGCAACATTGTGTGAACTTTCTTCTGCTTCTGCTGATGATACTGATGATACTGACGTGTAATCAGGTGAATGATGTCTCATTCCGACCCTGGCCTGTATGCCTGCTCGCTCTATGTGAACTATTTCACTGATTTTGGTGAAACTGGATCATATTTTATGGAGAAAATGTTTTCTCCTCCTCTGGCTGCTCTGCCTAAACTCCCATTATTTACAGAGTTCCCTGATGAAAAAGCAAAGTAAACTGCTGCCATTGTAGCTGCTGTTAGTTAATGTTAATGGGCAGTGAGTGTGTTGTGTTGTGCCAGAACAGGAGCTGGGAAAGCGGTCAATATATCTGTGCTTAGCAGCCATTATGGACATAACGACAGAGGTGAACAGACCGAAAAGAACGCTGATGGAGGAAGCTAAGAGGATAAAATGAGAGAGTGACTGAGCAAGAAGCTACTAGACAAGAGTAAATCTGGGACCGACTTTTAGTTGTTGGTGAGAGCTTGGTGAAATAAAAGACAGACGCCGAGCCGGGCTGACTGCTGTTGGACTATGTAAGTAAAAAAAAAGGAGCACAACTCGATACATAAACAAGCAAAATACTCACGGGTGAAAATGGAGCATTGCACTGCCGAACCGCTGATATCTCCGTTAATGATGTAGACGATCACTGTGTATTTGGCCGCAGTCTTCAGGCCGTGGAACTTCTTCATACGCACACTTGTGTTGTACGACTCTTCAGTTGAACCGTCCATTTGAGCTCGATCTTGAAATGCGAATCTTTACCCAAAGAGGGAGCTTTCCCACCTGGCGCTTGACGGTGTCGTGTGTGCTGTTCAAAACAGGTCTGAAATTTGTCCAGGAGCTATGTGGGAGCCGCAAAGGTCAGATTAGTGACATTGAACGCAGCAGAGTTTTTGTTCTGTTGTTGTGAATTGTGGATTTCTCTACAGACAAACAAGTCAACTGCAAAACAATTATCCCAGAGTTACCTGTGTAGCTGAAAGTGGTCTTGTTGTCTCCCTCCAGGGTGTCATTGGCCAGTGCTACCACACTGAGGGTTATCTTTTGGGACCTCGGCAGCCCTGTCACGTTAGCTTTTGTTCCTTTCACCTTTTGATCGTACCTCACGCTGTCAGGAAGAGAAACAGTTGCTTGAAGATAGAACACAAATTGTAGGCACGAAGGACACTCTACGTCAGAGTCACTATTACATTCGCCACCTGTAAACGTGGCTGTTAATCAATCGACCGCTCAAAGCGCTTTTCACGCATTCACACACACCGATGGCCTTCAGGAGCAATTTAGGGTTTTGGTATCTTGCCCGAGGGTACTTCGACTTGGCGACGGACCGACCCGGGGATCGAACCTGTGCATTTCTGACAGTTTGAGGAAATGGGACGCATAGATCTGTTGTGACGCATGATTTAGCAAGCACGCGTTTACGTTGTTAAAGTCGAGCAAAAATCAGACTCTACGAGCGACGTATGAGTCTCACATGAATTCAAAGCCTCTGGTTTTGTTTGTACCGGCGTTTTAAAGGTCCAGTGTGCAAGATAAGAGTACGAATGGGATCTTTTCATGAGTGTGTTCACCTGAAAATAAGAATTGCTCTTATAGTTCCTCACGAGGGGCATAAATGTCTGTACCAACGGTGGCGCCACGGGATGTCGAGTCATGGATGAATCACTGTACTATATACTATCTACTAATACATACGTATTGTTTTCATCCAGAGCCTTCACCCTGTAACCCGTGGTGTTGCCACTTGGTCGGAGCCAGGAAAGCTGCAGCGACTCTTGGGTGTTGTTAGACACCGTCAGGTTGGAGGCTTGCCCGGGCTCTGAAACAAACAGCAAGCAAATACAGTGTGTGGCGCGGTCAGCCTACTCAGTCCTTTCATTTGTGTAAAGATGAACGATGAATACTCACTGGTGTAAACTGTGATCGTGGACTCTTTACTCTCTGTGGAGTTAGGGCCCGTGGCCACTGAGATGGCGGTGAACGTGTAAAGGCCTCCGGGCGTCAAATCGCCGACTTTTGCGTGAGTGTTATTAGTTTCAAACTTCTTGCCGGAGTAAAGGATGCGATAGACGTCGACATTTCCAACTGGTTTGTCCCATCGCAGGTAGAGGGTAGAGGTTTCATTCTGACTGAGGACTGTCAAATTCTCCACTTTGTTAGGTACTGGGAAAAAAAGGAGATATAATCAGGGTTAGTGTTTTTATGTCAGCGCACTTCCCCTCTCTCTTCCCGTAAAACCACACTTGACCTTTAGTTTGAAGCAGTGAGCAACACTGTTAAAGTTGGAGGTGTGTGTCCTCGGCGTGTCCTCGTAAAAGCACATCACACATAAATGTGTGACATTATATTTACGCCATCCTTTTACCTTATGGCAGAATGAACTTTTATAATATAGCGCCCCATCAGGGGTCAGGTGTCACAGGCTGAGGCAAACTCACTGGTGGTGAAGGAGAACTCCTGTGCTTTGAGGTCTCTCCCACACTTTATGGGAAACACATGGACCGAGTAGCGGGTGCCCGGCGTCAGGTCGTCAAGCCCGTGAGTCACATTAGTCAGATTTCTCCCCTGTTCCGGGTGACCTTTGACCTCTAATTTGTAATCAGTGACATCAAGCACGGGCCGCCACGTGAGGGTGGCGCTCACGGACGTCAGGTTGGTCACACTGGTCGCGTTGGTCTCAAAAGTTAAATCATCTGGAGAGGAGAGGAGGAGTGTTAACATATGAGAAATAAAATAATCATGACGTTATGTTCTTCTGCCTTTCTCTCTAGATAATCTGATTGTTCAGGTGGATTGTTTTGTGGAAGTGTTGCCAGTTTTCTGGACAAGTATGTTGGATGATTGGCACGGGCGGGGAAAAAAAGCTCAGTGTGCAAAGGTCTGTTTTTATGTACATGCAAACAAGATTTTAATATGTGCGGAGGAACTGCTGTAAAATATTCAAATAATAAATATTATCTGTGTACCGAGCGGCTCACTGTGAATGGATATATTCTTTTTTGTATTTTGGAGTTTAAAGCAATATACATCAAACTGGGGCGCAACCTTGAAGCTGATATCATCCGTCTTACCGTCATAACATATATAAGGCAGAAGCTCGAAGCAGTTCTTTTCCACCCAAGGCCCAAAGCTGAGCATGGCCACGCAGGAGTCCTCGATGTAGTTCTCATCGGGGTCCGGGACGTCCGGAAACAGCATGGGGGACCTCGCGCACTGTGCTTCCAGTGGCAGCGTGGGCGTACCGGGGGTCACGACGGTGGTATAGGGCGTAGCTGTAGTCGCATTTTCAGCCTCTGCGGTATCGTTGGTCCCGTTGTGCATCCTGGATTCCCAGAGGCTGGTAGAGTTTGTCGTGTTTCCGGCTAGATTGTGCACATCTGCGAATTCATCCGTCGTGTTTCCAGTTACATTGTACACATCTGTGGAATCACTGATCGTGTTTCCAGTTACATTGTACACATCTGTGGAATCACTGATCGTGTTTCCAGTTACATTGTACACATCTGTGGAATCACTGATCGTGGTTCCAGTTACACTGGGCTCATCTGTGGAATCACTGATCGTGGTTCCAGTTACACTGGGCTCATCTGTGGAATCACTGATCGTGGTTCCAGTTACACTGGGCTCATCTGTGGAATCAATGGTCCCGTTTTGCATTCGGGCCCCCAGCAGGCTGGTATGGGTTGTCGCGTCATCGGTCGTGAAATCTGGCGTTCTATGATTTGTGGTCGCGACTGTGATTCTTGAGTTTGTTGCGGGTGTTGCGGTTGTTGCGGATGTTGTGGTTGGCCCCGCTGGGCAGGTGCAGGAGCAGCTGCAGCAGTCTCTTCTTGGGAAGTGGGATTTGAACACTGGCCAACCCGGGTACCAGTTCTGGAAGATGGTCGATCCCCGTCGGCCCAGCGGGACCAGATCATGCTGGTGTTGGTGGTGGAGTTTGGTGGTGAAATAATTGCTGGTGCTGCTGGTCCAGTAGCTGGTGAGTAGCTGGTTGCGTAGCTGGTTGCGTACCTGACGGGGGCTAGGCTGCTAGTGGTTGTAGTGGTTGAGTGTGGTGGAGTGCTAGCATAGTAGTAATTCTTGCGGAGGCCGATCCAGTGGTCAGAGGTGAGGTTCTCGGCGATTTCTTGGACGTTAGTAGGCGTCACTGTCACCAGGTCTTTGAAACAGAGCTGACAGGACATGAAGCAGTCATGGTGTAAATCACTGGTCATGATGAGGTTTGTGACAACTTAAACAACTCTGAAATATGCTGACTATAGCCTAGACTCAGTGTCAGCTGTCAGCTCTTTCGCATAGCATAACCTCTTCAGTATTTTCACAAAAAAGTCACAAAAAAAAAAAAGAGGTTCACGTTGTACCTGGCAGTGTTTCCTGGCATCATCCCAGGAGAGCTTTCTCGACTGAATGAAGTACCGTCGGGTTGAAGCGCTGCACATAAATATCAGAGCTGAGGACAAAGATACAGAGAGGAGAAGTGGGAACAAGGGTTACAAGTCAGGATGCACTTATCAGATCAGTGTCCGGACCAATAAGAACAGTTTTGTTGTCATACTCATGAATAAAGTCATTCATGATAATTAGCTTACAAGTACTTTCATATTTTCTCATTAATGTAATCATTTCCAGGTTCATTTTGTTTTAATCATCATCGATCATATGGTCGTTTGGCACAACCCAAAGTTGTTAGCTGCAAGTTGTACAACTTACTTCCTCTTCTTTTCTCTAAAATATCAACACCTAAATGAATGCCTGTTGTTACACAATACACTGAAGTATAACTTCAGCTGCAAGTAAACGGTCTTAAAATACTTAAAGTATTAAGAGCAAAGCAGGTTTTCACTTTCAAGGATTTTGTTTTGGTGT
>CM024809.1:8574001-8617392 GCA_014281875.1 Nibea albiflora
TGACTGTCAGAGGAGGAGGAGGCGTTTTAGTCAGCTGGGAGGAGCAGGCCACAAAAAGACAGCGTGTGATAGGCCGCGCGGCACCTGTTACTCAAGCACGCATTAACCCAAGACGCGCTCCTTTTCTGATCCCTTTGGCTGCGCTCCTCGCGGCCGTGCCGCCAGTGCCGCTCGTCACATAGCAGCGCTGGCAGCGACACCTGCTTTAACGGAGTGCAGATGGCATATGAGGTGGCAGGTATGATGTGAATCTCTTGTCAGCCGATAATCAAACGGCAGCGGGGAGCGGAGAAGCTGTGCTAAACTTTGTGTTTTTCACAGCTTGCGCGTGTGGGCAGAGGCAGCACAGTGCCTTATTTGGGTGCATCCGCGTCAAGCCACGTGGAATCGGCGTTGTTCACGACGCTGCTGCTGGTACATTTGGTGCACAAACAGACACATTTTAGAAGCACGACAAAGCATCTGCTGATAATGAGAAAGCATAACACTTTTTTTTTTTTTTGGACATTTTGCACAAACATTTCAAATCTTACCGATTCTGATGGTGTGTTTACTTCCAGACTGGATTGCAGCGGGCAGGTTTCCTCACGGCACATATAATGAGGTTCTTCCCTTCTTGCTGCATTGTTGCGCATTTGTTTCTCAGCCGGTTTGTATGATGTGCTGCTCGAGGTGGAAGCTCAAAGGGAAGGAGCTGGGAACACGTGCCTCTTTTTGAAGTTTGCACGAGCTCATCGTCTGCTAGTTAGTGTCAGGATTTCAAACAGATATTCATATAATCAACCCGTAAGTGTGGAGTTTGTCCCGGTGTGTTCTTGAAGATACTGTTGTACAAATGTA
This sequence comes from Nibea albiflora, assembly GCA_014281875.1. Classification (NCBI taxonomy): domain Eukaryota; kingdom Metazoa; phylum Chordata; class Actinopteri; family Sciaenidae; genus Nibea; species Nibea albiflora. The sequence continues at coordinate 8,574,842 of CM024809.1, forward strand.
AGTCGATACTCCACATGTAGGATGAACCATTTGCAGGGTTCTGGTACATTTACCACATTACTGTTGCAGGCTCGGATAGATAAAACACATCGATCCGGCATTAGGCTTGACCTTGGATGGCCCAAGGTACATTAGATCCTTGAACAGCAGCAGCAACAATCTTTAGCCGCCGGCGTACCAACAGAGCCGCGTGGCAGCGCTATTAATAAACCCCTGTAGTGTTGCTCAAATGCTGCAAGGTGTTCCCCTGCGTGACCCTTTTTTGTGCTCACCCAAAGCCGAACGAATAATAGCGCGCTCGCGCCGAAGTGTGTCGTCGTTCTTTCCTCTAACGTCTCGTGGCTGACACTTTCGCCTTCGCGGCGCCACAGGAACGCGAGTGAGACTCTCGTGTCTCTCCTCGTTTCTCTGGAGTAGCTGGATGTGTTTTTCTCCCGGCTGCCGCCCGTGTCACCGCCGTACAAAACGTTCCCCCCGCGTCACATCTGATCCGGCGTCTCGGTGACAGCGGCAAGACTCACTAAACTTACCTTGTCGTCACTCGTTAGTTTGATGACAATAACATATGCTTCGGATGCTCTCTCTCTCTGTGTGTCTCTGTCTAACAGACCCCAGTGCCAGTCAGTCGAATTCAGAGGAGAGGCTGAACCACGAGGCCCAGGAGCTGGAGAAACGACTGAGCATGCTCTCTCACAGGAGCAGCACAGGTAGAGCCACGTTAATGTAACGATTCAAAGGAAGTTTCTGACTCTGAATGTGCATATTTTATTACATCATCACCCCACTCTTTCACTGCAGGGATCCCTCCGCCCCCTGAAGAGTATAAATGATACATTGGCTTTTAATAATGCTGTACTTGTTTCTCACGCAGGTGATTTATTGTTCCTAATTATGTGGTGAATATCAGGGAGAAGGTGGCTGAGGAAAAACAGCCTTAACGATATTATGATGCTCTAATAATGCTTTATTGATGAAAGCAATCTTTTGCCCGTTAAAGCTGCCTGATTAAATTCATTAACGTTTTTTATTAATGTTGTCTCTCTGGGCAGTCTCGTCCTCGTACTGCCCGTCCGCTGGGGGAGACGACCGCAGCATATCCGGGTCTTCCGACACGTCGGACAACAGCCAGTCAGACTGCAGCATCGGCAGCCGGCTGGCCATTTGGACTGAACCGCCGTCCGGCACGTCCGAAAACGTCGGCCACGCTGGCGCTAAGGCGGCATTACAGAGCGGCGTCGAGAAGGTTTCCGTCAACCAGGGAGGCGGGAACCGGCCTGCTGCCAATCCACCGCGGCAGCTTCAGGAGATCGGCCGCCAGAGCTCGTCTGACAGCGGCATCGCCACCGGCAGCCATTCCTCTTACTCCGGAAGTTTCTCCTCCTACACGGGCAGCCTGGATATCACCCCCGGGGAGGACTTTGGGTCTGTTTTCAGCTTGCCTCCCCACTTGGCTCAAGACCTGAGCCCTTGTACTTGCCTCACTGTCCCCAGGACACGAGTACCAGACACCAACATCGGTTAGGTATCTCTATGACACTCCCAGGAGTCTGTTACAGGAGGCAGGAGGAGGTGTCAAAGACAATGAAGCCTCCACCTCGAGTAAGGACACTCCTGCCTCTTCAGGCCTCGCAACAGACTCGGCAAAGGGGGACAAAAGCAGCGCTGTGACCTGTGAGGGTCCCTCGGAAACTACTGAAAGACAGTCAGTGAGTGAACACTTCCAGAGCCCCTCGGAGGAAAGTAAGAAAACCAAAGTGGCACCCTCTAGCGAACACCCGGACTCCTGTCTAATCTGCAGCTCCAAGACCATCGTGACCATTTGCACAGTGTGTGGCGGATTCAAGGTGAGCAGAGAAATATGTGTGTGTCACTAAAAACCTTCTTGTTTTTGCCCGTTTGCCAGCGAGCGACTTCATCTCAGATACAGGCGCGTAGTTCTCTCCTCGCTGGCAGCCCGTGCGAACAGGCCCCATCATCACTCTATCATCTGTTCTGCAGCTCTTGCCAGTGTGACCTCTGCGGCGTCGCGCAGGCTGGCGACGATGTCGCTCCGCATTTGGCGGCAAAACAGCAAACAGTCCCGTGTCCCATCTGTCTGACAAGTTAGCATTTGAGCAGCCAGCCGAGGCTGACACTGTCACTGTATCCGGCAGATTTAGACCTTATGAGTTGTGAGCGACACGCAGATTTCCTCTCTTTACACTTCTACCACTTTTTTATTGCTTAACTTTAAACCTGTGGACTTTTTACACCGAAGATGAAATGAAGCTTCAGAGGTGTCCCTCTTCTAGTAAAACCTTCTCAGTATGAACTCTGAGGCTCAGTGGTCTCCTTTCTTCTTCTTGGCCTGGTGATCATGGAGCTGGCGCTGTTTTCTTTCTCAGAGTTTGATTCAGAGTTTTAGGACTTTAACAAACGATTATTTAGTCCATAAAACGTCAAAAAAAATACACATCACGGAGCGCCTGCTTGGTTTGTTTAGTGTGTCTGCCCCCGTACGAAGGCTCAGTCGTTGCAGCAGCAGGGTTCAAATCCGATCCGTGACCTTTTGTTGCATGTCATCTCCCCTCTCTCCCCCCCCGCTTTCCTGTCGTTCTTCAACTATCTGTCAAATGAAGCTTGAAAAAGCCCCAAAATGTCTCTAAAAATCACCGTTGTGATGTACCAAAGCAAAGTTTAGATGGAGAATCAAATCTCTCATCTCGTATCATTATTAGGCATAAGTTACATTTGCAGTGAGGCACTTTAACCGCCTGAGCTTGAGTCCTGACCACTTTGTACTGAATACTCTAAACACACAGCTCCACCTGCTGGTAGTGCATTTACTCATAAGAATGCAAACCTTCATTACCTGAGTTAAAACGTTCCCTTTCTCTCTCTCCGTCTCGCTCGAGTCGGTCTTCGGTGAACTAAATTAAACATGAGAGTTATTGGCCTCGAAGCTGATGGATCAGGCATGAGCGAGCCGTGTGGGAGGGCAATTCATCACCCCTCAGCGCGAGCGACACAATCCAGCCCTCGCTCCAGTGATTACTGGCTCACAGTTAAAGGACTGACCAGAACAAACCAGAACTCCCTCAGCAAATGTCATTTTATCGTTTTATAATATATTTTTTAATTATTATGAATGCATGGAGATCATTTTTCATCATAATTAATAATAACTTTAATTATAATACTACTAATAACACTAATTCTATGCTGATTTCTCCATTGCTGTTCAAAGTAGGGGGGGGGGAAATCATAAAATATGAAAGTATATATCTGTTTTTGCATCTTCAGTGAGCGAGTTTACATGAACTGTCATTTCCTTCTGTTTCATCTCGCAGGGGACGTCGCACATCCCTGCAAGTGCTTCAGTGATACCTGCCATGCCAGGTAAGTGTAACCTGTTGAAATATTATATGCACACCGCATGCCTCCATACCCGCATGCATAAACAGAGTCGACGCATGTTTGAGAAAAAGCATTTGAGGTTTGCAGTAAGCAGCCGCGGCTCACTGATCTGATTTGGGACGGCAGACAAAGAGTTGTTTTTGTCTCCGGAACGTCATATTTTCAATCCAGCAGATCAAAGTGCTGACAAATCACCGTGCAGACCGAACACTGCCGCCGGTTACAATATTCTGGAGAAAGAGGCGTGCGTCTCTCCTGGCTCTGGATGCGTCCACAGCTCCGAGAAGCCGAGGAGGAACGAGGATTCGGCGCTGCCAAAAAAAGGAAGAGAGAAATTAGCCAGTCTCCTGGCTGATCTGTTAGGCTTCCCAGGCGGAGATCGGCAGCCCGAGGCTAAGGCTAACACACTCAGCTTGTATGAGTCAATGAGCCCTAGGTTTGGAAATGAGCTCAGATCAACTGGCACCTGTGTACCGTCACAAGATTCACAGCAAGACAAAAGAGCTGCCATTTATGAAAACTGCTTCAAGTGTCAAGGACAGCACTGCCACCCTCCTCCACGGGTCACACCTGCTGTAATGTACCGTAACAGGAACATTTCCACGTTGCAAACGTTTCCAACTGGGCTGCGCCTGAGGAAAAGCCAAGAACATGAAGTTGCTGCTAATGAGGAGCTGCTCTATCAAGCTCTCAGTGATGGATCACTGAGCGTGGATGGGCAGTGTCAGCATGAAGAGATGAATGGTCGGACGGTGACCAGTGAAGGTAAGAGGCCTCTCCGAAGCTTCTACGATTCCTTTGGTGTCCTTTTTTTCCTCTCCGGTGCTTTTGGAATGGATCTTTTCTCCGTTTCTGCTCTGTTGTTCTTTATCATCAATAAAAAAAAAACACACACACTTTCCTCCTGGTCTCTTTTCTTTAATCAGCTGTCTTCTCTCTGCACTGTGATTTTTCCTTTCCTGCCGGCTGCCAGCTTAATGCAGATATATCTGTCTTTATGTTGATTAATAAGTAACAAGAAATGTTTAAACGTATTTTACAAGCAGAGCTGCTGTCACAATTAGTTGGCCTATAATATCATCAGCATAAAGACTTTCTGCATTGAGTGTTAGTGATAACGTGTCACTAAACTGTCTGCTGCATGTTGAAACTCTTCCTTTGCACGTCTGTTCACCTCTCATTCTCAGCACCAGGGAAGCTATTTCCTCATGTGTAATAGTTTGTGGTGTTGTGAGATGATTGATCAGTCCGGTGTTATTTCCTTTGTATCACCGGATCTGCAGGAATTCATGCTTTTACACCCAGAGAGCTCACTGTCTGCTTTGATTCACAAACTGGATTAAGGAAGCACAATGTGGGATTATTTTCTTCCCTTGGCTGTTGGCACAGAATAAATTGCAGTTTAGTTTCTTATATTTAAAACACACTATGTTTTTTTTTTTCTCTTCCACCAGACAAAAGGCTTAATAGTAAAGAGGAGAGACGCAGGGCTGATCCTGCTTATGAGATCATGGAGAGCCGGGCGATGGAGAGGAACTCAGAGGTAGGCCAATCCAAAAACTCTCTAATCCGCTTTATGCTATCAGCCGCTTACACATTTTGACTTTTTCGCTCATTGAGTCCGGCTAAATATTTTTTGGGGGGAAACATTTGATATCATGAGAATACCTTTTGACGGGGATTTTAAAGAATGAAGCTCACAGCCGTTTTTTTTTTTAAAAGGAGCTTGAGCGATATCTGAAGATATGAAGAAACAAATGTTCAGTCAGCATTTTGTAGTTTTTAACTTCTTTTGCAGTTAATTGGAATAAGTTGTTGAAAATGTTCATAGTAATACAGTACTGCATGTAATGCATCCAAATCAAGTGCTGCAGCACTGGTTGAGCGAGAAAGAGAGTGAAGGAGCGCTAAAAGTGTGTGAATCAGAGAAATAAAGTTATTTTCTGGTTACGTTCATCGCAAATGATCACACCTACCTTCCCCCAACCCATATACACACACCGTACCGCACAGCTCTGCATTGAGTCGCTGCAATGCCAAATTCTGGCTGAATATGCATAACTTTATGCCAGGAGGTGCTTAGCTTAGCTTAGCTTAGCATAAAAACAAGAAGCGGGGGAAACCGCTACATGTATCTTCATTGTTTCATTCAATTTGTTTACATATAGAAATGTAATAAGGTTCTAGAGGGAGTTACGTGGTGTGACCGTAACTGTAAAAACTTTCAACATTTGTGCACCTGTTAAACAAGATTTAGCGGGTCAGCTAGCAGTTTCCTCCTGTTTGCAGTCTTTATGCTAAGCTACGCTTAATCACATTCAGGATCCAGTTCCACACTTGACACAAAAACATGGGAGTGGTATAATCTCGTCATCTTATTTATGGGAAGAAAGCGTCGAGTATATGTATATCCCAAAGGAATGAACGTTATATGGAACAGACAGATCATTTAAATTCTGTTATGAGCAAACTGAACTAGATAATTTGATTCAGTTTATTTTCCAGCCTTTACATCAAAGGGCTGGATGTTGGATGTTGAATGTGACCCCCGGAGCGCACTGATGGGGAACACGATAAACAATGCAAGTAGTTATCAAGTGAGGTATCCAGCTGTTCGAAAACGCACCAATATAATCAGCTGATGCCCCAGATAGCCGCTTTCATGTATCCTCATTCATTCTCAGAATTATGATGGTCCCATCAAGGAATCCCTCTTTGTGTGCGCCGCGGCCTCTCAGTGAGGCTGAAAGCAATATGGCTGCACTCCACCGCCAATTTTCACACCACAATAGCCGCGCTTACGGTGCCTGTCTGGAATCAGAGATTATGTGGCAGCGATTTAAAAGGCATGCTTATTCTTCCCATAAAGATGAGGCAGGCATTGCAGACTGCGGTTCCACGTGTAGAACGTACCCTTGAGCTCTCGGGAATATTTATAGGCAGACGCTGATATTCAGGATTTACTGACGTGTCCACAGAGCTGAAAAGTACAAAGTCGTAGTCACATTTCTTATGTAATAAACTTAAAGGTGCCATATGTAAGACTCTAAAGCGTCTTAATAGTGTGTATTAATCACTTTTTATTGCCAATTTGTGAACACATTGCAAGGCAATCTCTAATAAATAAGTTAGTAAGTGAATAAGTAAATCTATAATAGCCTCTGTATGTGCAGGTTTCCCAAGTGCCTTTCTCTCCGTTTCCCTACAGTGTGCAGCACTAGCTAACATTAGCTTAGCTAACATTAGCTTAGATATTCAGTCAGCTGAAGTTAGCAAGCAACTGGCACACACTCCAATAGCAAAGTACTGTCATGTGTGTTCAGACAAACAGCATTGATTTTAGCCAACAATAAATGATGATGATACTTCGGTTACTATAGCTGTAACCGGCGCTAAGCTAAGGTTGGACGGCTGGTTGCACAGCATGGGTGTAGCGTCGGTTACTTCATGGCATTATAGACAAAATTACAGATGTACACAAAGCTGAGCACTGCATGCTGGAAAATAAATGACATGCACACGTTCTGAATAAGGTTACTGTCACGTTGCTGGCTGCTTGCACTTAACAGGATGCTGACCACAGTTCACGTAGCAGCAAAAGGTGTCATCGTTAACAGTGTTTTTCTGAATGTTTCATATAGAACCTTTTAATCAGCGCTTGCTTACTTGTCTGCTCGTCTTGCAGGCAGAAGAAAAAAGCAAGTACGAGTTAATGGGCAGCTGTAGTCAGCAGAGGTTCCTTCAAGAGACTGAAGGTGAGTGCCAACATGGAGTGATGACATAACCAGGTGGTTATGCAGATTACTGAGCCTGCAGCTGCACAAATGGACTTTTTTTTTGAGTGCTCTGAACATTTTCAGCTGTGCATTACCCGGGCTTCTTACAATACCCATACATATAGTGAATTAAATGGATGAGTCATACACCTGAATGAACATAGCTACAAACACATTACCGGCTGCTCAGTGACTTAAAGTGAATGAATAAATATAATTAGGCTCATTAAATGTCTGACATAGCACAATGTATAACAGCCACTAGATGTTAGGACACATACAATACACACCATGCAATGTTGACTTCAGTTTATTGAAGGTAACGAACTGTGATGTTGACAGGAAGTATCCAGATATTATAGGTATGCAGCACTGTACTGTACAGTGCCAAGTACATTTATTAATGCGGGGTACTTATAATACATGCTGATGGATTCAGCTACCAAGCAGTACATAAAGTACCTAGAATTAGCCTCAGTTTACCAGCTGAACATCGGTAATGCTTACACAATAATAATAATGCATCAATAAGTAATACGTGTGTGCTGCATAATAAGTACTTTTGGTGCTTTTAATGTGGTATTGCTACTAGACAATATTTTTCTTCAGATTAAACCAGAATTTACTGAATAATTTAATATAAGAAGTAATAAATGATAAAAGTTTTAAGTACATTCATTTTTAATAACATAGATTGACATTATTATATTTAAAAATGTTGTATTTTCTGCCATTCAAAATGATCTCTTTGCATTGCAACTGAGTGTTAAAGTTCAGTACTGATCCTGGAAATAGATGTTTGACAAAATAATCTTGACTAAAGGTCAGAAAGAATTATATATTTTTTGACCCCACTGGGGCAGAAGAATATTTTACAGTTCTGGACATACCCACAGGGATTTTTCTTGGCAACACTTTTATAATAATTCTGATAATCATTTCCTAGGGGGTTTTCTGGAAAGAACTGTGACATTAATTAAAGGAAAGTGAGATGGGGTTCAATTTGTACATAGTACAAATTCATTGTTAATTAGTTTAATTATTGTTGTACGCTTCATTTCGGGACAGTTTGAAGAAATTATTCAAAAATTATAATTAAAAAACCAACTCATAAAATAATTAAATGTATTATTTATTACTGAGAATGTGGTAGTTTCTTGTCCTGCTGTTTGTTGTGTTGTATGTGTAATGTAAGCAGTCGCAGAGTGTGGCTTGAATATACTGTAATGACAGTACATGAGAAGGGCAAATTAGGGTTAAACAGGCATCATTAAAAATCACATTCATTTATATGATTTGTGATGACAATGACCTCGCACATACGCTTGTAAAACAAACACTCGCATGACTCATTGGTGTTGTCATCACTCCTTTTTATTGTGCAGTGGAGGACTCGCTCAAGTGTGAATATTTATTTCTTCATCTGCACTTTACGTAACGCCTAAGTTGCGCAAGAACCAATTGTGCGGTGAGAAAACGCAGATATGTAACCAAACAGAGAGTGCAGGGATGCGTGACAGGATACCTGCCCCCGGTGGTGAGGTGAGGGGACAGTTGTCGGGGGGGGTGGGTGGTGTTTGACCACTTAAGCATCCCACACTCAGAAACATGCCCTCAGCCTAATGCACACCTGCTCTAGAAAGTCCCCGGAGCTGTCACAGCGTGGCACCAAACCCATCAGTCATGTTCATGTACCTACACACACACACGGCTCGGCTCCCATGTAATCTTTCCCATCATCCTGCCTCAGCGAGCAGTTAATGGAGAGAGGGGGGGCGTCCAGGAGGCGGCTCGACGGCAGCTGAAATTAGTACAGAAATGTTCATGTTATGTAATAGTAGTTTGGTAAACACTCCATCATAAAAACAGCTTTAGCTCCTGGTGTCATAAAACAGTGCAGTGAGCTGTGAAGGATCATGCTACATTGACATCAGTTTAGGCTATTCTAGTTGAGGTCATCGATGGGACGTTCACCTGTAGGACTACTAGCTGAGGGCCCTATTAAAGGTTCATTATAGGTCTCTTTGTGCGTCTAAAAAATATATTTGATGCCAGTGTGGAAGTGCCAAAACTGCAGTTCCTTGAATGGCCACTTGAGGCTGGCTTCAGAATGAGTCTACAAAAATGTCTAACTCAGTTTACAGCCTGGTACAAAAAACAGTTTTGGTCTCTATAGCTAATTTCCCTCCCCAAGACGGCTGTACCGAAGCTGAACATCTCTATAACTCATCTGTTCAAATTATCTTAAGGCTTTAAGTTATGCAGAACTAACAGCGCAGTCGCTTTGATTGACAGGTGGGCGACGTTAGTGGTGGCTAATTTGAGCAACCGGGCTTCATTCAGCCCACCTCAGGTCCACCAACGGTGCACGTCCTTGCCCGTTTTTAGATTAGCAGCAGAGGCAGGATTGCCAAGATGGCGCCGACTTGAGCCACCAAGTTAGTTAGTCAGACATGTTTTCACTTCCACCTTGTCACTGTCTGTCTGCCTGCTGGACTAACATGTTGAAAGGTGGATAACTGCCTTGAACAGGCCTCTCACCCTGAAGACACAGTTGTCATTAGAGCTGTGTTTTCTCCTCAGAAGCAGTTGACTTTGTCAGTTCGGGTCGCCGGGCTCAGCCAGGTGTTGCCTCTGGAGGCTTCGCAAAGTGTATTACAGAAAAGTCTCCCAGCCTCAGAACTGTAGGCAAAAAACCCGCCGTTGTAATGACAGCCATTACGAAACACCACACTGCTGTGAGGGGCTGCTTGGTGTCTGATCAATTAGGTATCGGGCCTCTTAGACATTGCCAAAGGCTGCACCCGCTGAGACTCTGCTGGCGTCTAATGGCTCCTCGCTGATTGTATGAGTGTCCCCTGAGGTTGATGCCTCTGAGCTGCGGGTAATGGCCACTGCCTGCTGCCATTTAGGAGGAGTCGGTAGAAGGTGAAATCTTCTTGTTGGCAGCCTATGAACAAAATTTACAGCACAGTATTTTATAGTTTTACAATATGACTAAGACACACTTGCCTTTAGGGGTGGATTTATTGATAATCGATGAGAAACTGGTTCGTTGGCTTGTTGACATTTATCTCTGATTGAACGCAAGTTTCAAACGACTGAAGAGTGCGTCTTAGTTTTCGCTCATCTTTATTCACAGCGGAGAATGTAAGGATTCAAATAATGCAAATTTCTCAGATATCCTTGAGTGCACTCCCGCCTGTTTTTGAAGGTTGTAGCTATCTTTACCTGAATTACAGATACAAGCATTGTAGAGAAAAGAAGAACAACACTGGATGAGACGTGTCAAAGAGCTAAAATATGTGCATATCTTACACGGTTGTTCTCAAACTGCGTCAATAAGACATTGAGCTGAGCAGCATTCAGCCAGCCTGCAATGAACTCGACTCTGCACCTCTTTATCCGGGGTGGCTTTCGGGTTTATGACAGGTAAACCATTAATCAAGCACAATAAATTACACGGACGATGCACTTTAGGCAGTACTGTGGCTATAATTTGTGTGTTTGACAGGAAAAGCTATTCAGTCGAACTGGGCTGAGGCGACATTTCTTGTTAGTTTTACTTGACACCTTTTTTTCCCCCTGCTGACTGCACTGTTTGATCAGCTGTACAGATTCTTGAAGCATTAGCCGTTACCCAGAATGTAATAACTGCTCCTGTGCAGCAGCGGTTAACTTTAACCTCAGTGAAGCTGCCATAAAAGAGCTTGTTTTTAGTTTATTTGTAGAGCAGATTGCACAAATGCGTGCGGTTGTTAACAGTCTTTTGCACCTCAGAGGGCGTTGGCTAATATTAGAAAAAACGAATCAGCGTAAATGAATTTTGCATTGTTTGCAAAGGTGCATTTTTGAAAATATTAGATCAGATTCACAGTTAACAATATAAGGTTGCAAATGTATGTTTGCCTACACGTGTAAAGTATTTTTTTAATGCATTAAACCTGAAATTTGGGTCAGTAAACACCACAACGTTTGACACGTTTGGATACGGACCTGTGATGGTGGAATAAAAAGAGCAACAAGTTAGTTTTACTGCTTTATAACAGAAAACGATCATAACGTATCTCATAATTCATCTCTGGGGCCTATCTGCTAATTATACAAAGTAGCCTCTGGGGTGAAAAAAAAAAAAAAGAAGAAGAAGTCACTGGGAATACACTTTGTGCCAGTGTAGCTGCTTTTACTGTTGAAAACAGTATTGTCGCTTTATTGCAGATGTCTGGATTTAGATGAGTCTAATTAACATTAAGGCTGTTGCCTCCAGAGTTACGAACGCTGGAGGGGGAAATCTTTTGAGCTTTTGATTAAGGTTATAATGACAAAGTGTTAAAAATGACAGCAGCCTCATCCTTGATTTCCTCATTATCTTTTAATTAAGGTCACCGACCCCGTTTCAAATAAGTATCACAGTAAGGCTGGTTTTATTTTGTCTTTTCAGTATTAATCAACAAATCCGACAAAGACCAGCAATGAGTTTATCCCTCTGTGTAGCCACACCCTGGTAGCGCTTATCCCTCTGTGCAAGAGAATGCTATTGTTGTATAAAAATGATTAAATGTATAAAAAGAGCCAGACTATTGCATTAAAGTGATTTTTTTCATTCAAAATACTGTGAAATAACTGACAATCCAATCATCTAATGAACATTGCAATCATCTAATAACATTTGAAACACGTAAAAGAGCTCTGCGCTTGCATTGGACGGCAGTGGGATGGGAAACAGTAAAAGCTACCAGGCTGTGGCTACACAGACAGACACAGGATGGAATTACTTGCTTGATTGATTTAAAAAAAAATACACAAATAAAACTCTACCTGAGCTTCATTAACTCATCGCTCCTCTTCTATTAAACAGGGGCGGTGTTCGTTTTCCCCCCAGAGGCGGCGCCGCAACCGCTTCCTGAAAGGCCTCGTGGCGAAGGCGCGACGTACGTGAATATTCCTGTTAGTCCCACATCCAAGAAGCAGCTCAACTACATGGAGCTGGAGCTGCAGGAGCCAGGTCCTGGTACCAGAGGGACCGTCACACATCTCCCACCTCAGAGTAAGAGAGAGAGACATAATCTTTAATACGGTGAAGCGCTTATTCACAAACAGTTAATCTCTAAAGCAACAGGGATGAGTTCACGTCACAGCTGAAACTTTACATAGTTCTTTTTACTGTGTTTGGACAGCAGCCATTTTGACATGAAATAGTAGGTAAGCACAGGTGTATCCAATCCTACTAATTAAGGTTCTTAATTAGCGAATTGAAAGCCAGTTACAGATTTAGAGGCCAGCTATATGAAATAAACCAAGAACACAACAGGTAGAGTATCAGAGTTCAGTCCATAAATCCACCTGGCGCAGTGACATTTTAGGCAGACGCCCGCACAGCCCGAGTTGCCCCGATCCTGTCTGAACGTACCCTAAAGGTGTGAAGTGATTGGCAGGGAAGAATGTGTCCAAACCCAAATATTACTGTCTTTATAAAAAGGCAACCTTGAAGTCTGACAATTCTTTGTAGAAACCGTGTTTTGATTATTTAAAGATGCGTATCAGTACAATATGTATTGTAGCGGTATGTGAGAGTAGAAAAGAAATTCACCCCTAGAGGGTAGTTTCAATATTTAAGTCCGGGGGAGTAGACACACAGAACTACTTTCTATTAATGCAGTGCCCTACGGTATAAATCTGGCACTGGCCAAATGGACACACATAACAATCACCATAAATTAGAAAATCCTGAATGCCTTATAATGCATATTCAGATCCACATTAGAAATTCATGAAAGATTCATGAGAATTTCCAATGAGGATCTTTAATAGATTAGATGTAAGCAGATTTTTAATGCCAAAGGTTTGAATTTGAAAAAAAAAAAAACATCCACAGACTGAATTGATTAAAATGACCTCAGTGTTGGTCATATTCTTAATTTGCTTCTTGCTGTGGACGAGGATTTCTTATTTATAAAACTACTTTTCCACAGTGCTGAACAGATGCGAACACAAATGATACATGTTCTGTTGAAATCCCGCAGACAGATATCATTTATAAATAAACCAGGGTATCAATATCAAGCGGGGATGAAAAGTCGCTCTCCACAATGATTGTTCTGTAATTCCATTTGACTTTGGGAGCAATTCCTGTAACTCTGCCAAGCGATTTAGCCGATTTCCTCCCGTCTCACTAAAATACAGCTGCGTCCTTGTCATCGGAGACGCGGTAGTGAGCTGTAATTGACAGACAAGTCGGCTGTTAGCGTCGTCGGCCTCAGGAAAACGAGGGGCCGCGCAGGCTCTGATAAGAGAGAGGTTAATATCTGATGTCAGACATACAGTTTATATCTCGGCGTGAGGCTTCTTTAATCGGTCACCTGGGAGGAGGGGTGTCCCATCTCAGCACTGAGAGGGTCGCTGGGCATTGAAATCACTGCTTCAATGACTGACTGACTGACTGACTGACTGACTGACTGACTGACTGACTGACTGACTGACTGACTGACTGACTGACTGACTGACTGACTGACTGACTGACTGACTGACTGACTGACTGACTGACTGACTGACTCACTCACTCACTCACTCCGTGCCGAGCTGATTGTCACACAAATTATGGCAACACAGGTGACATGCATACAGAGGATAGTACATGAGAGGAATTTTTAATGCTCCGGCCGAATCATTTGCATAATCTTCTGCTTTGTTGTGGGGACACTCGGTTACGTACGTCAAGTTGGCAGCGAGGGCAAAGGTCCACCTCGCTCTGAACATTTCATTTTGGTTTGGATGTTTTCATCAGATAAATATTTTTTTTCCCAAGGTGATTTTTTTTTTTTTTTGTCAACAAGGTCTTTAATCAAAATCTGAAACTACTGACTTTATTTTGTCCAAAGCAAAATGGTTCCCTGAACCCAAAGTGACATCTTCAAATGTCTTGTTTTGTTTATAATCTGAAGATATTTAGTGTGTTATTTAAAGAAGACAAATATTCACATGCGCGAAGTTAAATCAGTGAGTTGCCTAAAAAAAGTACCTGATTATCAAATGGTTTCCAACTAAAACAATAATTTAACATTTTGGGAACTGGGCTTCTTCACCTCCTTCATGGAGGATCACACTCACTCATGCTAAATATGAGGCTACAGCCAGTTAGCTTAGCTTAGCCAGTTATCTTACCAGCGTCTCTGACATTCGCTAACACGTTAAAATGTTATTTATCCGTAGAGAAAGAATTGAAGTCTAAAAATGACAAGTTGTAACGCCCAAAACCAAAAAGATTCCAGCACTTTAACCCCTCGTACAGAGTTTGTACACTTACTGGTTTCACTTCAGATTAAACAAACCACAGATGGCGTGTTAATACGTTAACGTTAGCGGTGCTTGTAGGAGATTTCTATTACATTCGGACAGAACCGTGTTAGCTGTTTGCAATCTTTATGCTAAGCTAACCAGCTGCACGTTTAACTCTCTGTAAGAAAGCAAATAAAAGTATTTCCCAAGATGTCAAACTATTTCATCTCAACTCTATTTGGCTAGCTTTGTTGCAGCAAGCCAAAAGAAAAAGTGTGCAACGCTAGATTTTCAAGTTAGTACTTTGAGTTAAAAGAAGTTTTTGTTTTTTTTTGTGTCACGACAGGAAAGAGCTCCACAAAGTACGCCCAGATTGACATCACCGCTACAGAGACGGCCCACAAAGTCGGCACGCAGCATGCTCTGGGTCGGCAGGAGGGCCTGCACACTCTGGAGCTGAGAAGAAAGGGGACGCCACATTGACTTCTTCATTATTGAACTGCTGATTTCAGCAGGATATCTTGGCCCAAAACCAGCGTACCACATCAAACTGTAAAGTTTGCAAGAAACACAACTCTGATGAGGTTTTCTTTTCTGTTCCCAAAAGAGATTGTCCTCAGAGGTTCACTGCGGGATTTCTTTCTCTGCTCGGTTCCGTCTTTTGAATGCAGATTTTTTTTTTTTCTTTTTTGGAAATTGCTTCATTCAGTCGGCTGCCAACTGTCAATTTCCTCTCAGATTCAGACTTCTGTAATCTCAAAGCAACTTGAAGACGGAGCCTCTTCAGAAAGAGTTGGCACAGGATCAGGAGCAGCATTTCAGCATTCTTGGTCTCCTTTCTGGACTCTGGTATCTCATTAAATGGCATTATGTCAGCGCCGGGGCCTCAGGCTAACTTGGAGGAGGATGTGCCAGTCCTGAGCTGAGTCACTGGCCCCAATAAACCCCCCAGAGCAGAGGCATTTCACAGCTCATTCGGACCATCCCTAATAACATGCAATATGCTGTTTTTATCCTTGTTTGGGGGAGCGAGGCAGGGTGGCTGCGGGAAGGAAGCAGAGATGCTGTTTATTCTCACAAGGAGTTCGCACTCTCTTATTCCTCAGCGATAACCAGTAATCAGTAATTCCACATGTAGTTGCATCAAACTCTTTTTAGTCTATCCATATTTGGGGAAACTTTCCAGCCAGTCTTACTCGGAATGCTGCAAATTTCAGGCTCACAAAAAAAAAAAAGATATGTTTGTACAAGTACGAGCGACATCATTAATAGTCTCCGTACATACTTCCATATTGTGCATGGTGGAGTGTAACTAATGGATCCGTGTTTATCACAGGAACAGAATCTCATTGCTGCTATTGTTTCCTTTTCTCCCGCTGCACCGTTCATATGGATTTACTGCGAACAAGTCTTCATAATAAATGCAAAGCAGTGAAAATCACTAGATTTTCTTAATCACTCAGCAACATCAAACGTGTCCAGAACTGACCGTCTGGTTCCTCATGGCCTCATTTTTCAAAATGTATTTGAAAAGAAGTTTGATGTTTGTTTGTTTTTTTTGTTGCTTTTTTATGAACTCGGTGAGGTGGTTAAAATCTTTTTATTATGTGTGTGCCCATAGGCATTTTCCCTGAAACCATAATTCTGAAAAACATAGTTTAGTGTTTTATTATAGTCAGTGTATTGTTTTGTCTCATACTCTCTTATTTTGATATCTGTAAATACATTTTCTTTCCATTTTAGGTGATGTGGATTGTCATATAATATACATGTGAAGACATAATGTATGTACAGTAAAGATGTATTTTAAAAAAAGTTCAAGGACAGTGCCTCTTTCCTGAGGCGCTACTTTTGTCTTTAATGTCTGTAATACTATTTTTTTCCTGTAAATTATTTATAACTTTAACGCCTGCTTTGATGTGTGTGTTTCTAGAACAGCAGTAGGTCATGTACGGGACTTTTCCCTCCCCATGTACAGTTGTAAACCCGTTTGGTACGATATCATATAAAGCAGCCTTACAGCTAACGTGTTCGTTTTCATTCAACGATCTTAATGCAGACTGATCTCCACACAGTATGAAGGCAATTAGCACTAATCACACGTTATGGACTGGAATGGTTATAGAAATATATAAAAACCTAATTTAAATTGATTAGACGTGCATTTAAGTGATACATTATAAACTCAAAGTAAAATATAAATGAATGTGCTAATTAAAATTTCCGCTTCCTTACTCCAGAGTTAATTATATGAATTTAATTTAATTAAAAACCATTTAAATTAAATATTTTGTTATTTCTTTTACTTAAACATCGGAATACAAACCAGAATATTCAAAAAGACTTATTTTTGTGTCACCTATGAGTTGTAGTTGTAGTACTCAGATCAGTCTTGGCTCAGTCTCAGACAAAGACTCAGGATTTTAGTTCCAGACAGGTCAAGACCACCTACGAGCATGTTGCCTGGTTCACTTGTTGACTCTCTGGGAGGAGACATCAGCCACATCTCCCCCAAAGTAGCAACCGGCTATTGATTAATAAACAGTTTTCAAATATTGCTCTCTGCTGGAGCTACAGTAGGTCTGCTTACATCATTTGTGCCTCCGCTGCAGAGCTCATATGGACGCCGTCACGGGACCAGTTGGCCAGCAGAGACTTGTTTTGTATCGGCAGTCCGAACATCTTTGCAGGACGAGATCTGGGAACCCCGGTGTGGCAGTGTGAGAGCTCTGGAGGAGAAGCACAGGGAGCGACACACGTTATTTTCACAGTGTTGTAAAATCAGCCTGTAAAAGATCCAAATAAAAAGCCTTCGCCAGAGAGAGACTATTAATACGGGTTCCACATATTTTTAAGATGGCGATAGTCTGGCAGCTCTCCGAGTGACGCGACTCAGATTGGCTTGTTTCACAGTCACTTACACTGTGGATATTAACCTCACTGACCCTGGAACGAAACCATGCAGTGCAGCGAAGTGAAGTGTTTCTTGGAAACTCATTTACTCATTAAATTTATCAAGAGAGAGGAGAGAAGAAAAGCATGATTGGCTGTCTCTGTGGTCAAATATTGATATAAATAATGTTAATATCATAGAGAAACAGGCAGCAGCAGTTTAAATGAGCTATGCAAATCCACTGACAGCTTGCGTGTAATTGCTCTGCCTCTTTTTAAATGAAGAAACAGCAGTTCAGTTCTTGTGGGCAAGAGTTTTAATCTGTCTTAATCTCCTACTGTGCGCACCAACGGTGAATACGCACCACAGGTTTAATTCAGGACCACCGTCTGTCCACCAGAACTGCAGACACAGATGTAACTTAATTTAAGACTTGACGTGCGACCTAGAACATTATGGCTCTGCATGTAAGGGAACCGGTCTCAGCTACATAACGAACATATATCTATATATATGCTGTGTCATTTCACTGGTAAATAGATCTGGATTTGACCTGAAACTTCTTTTTACAGAACTCACGCCCTTCCTTAGACTTGTTTTTCCCCACGTGCTGTACAACTGTACAAACCACTGCGCAAATCTATGTGTACACTAGACTGAAAGAACAAAGGCTGTAGAGGCAGTTTCTGCCATTCGCTTCTTTCCTTTGTACTGGTTCAATTATCTGAAATCACCTCTAAGAAAATTACATCTCGGAATAAATAATTGCTACTTTCAAATCAAACCGTCTGCTTTCTTTTGTCAGTCTTGTACTTACGTGTCAGAAAACAAATCCAAACAACAACTCAGTGTGTTTAATTATACATGCAAGGCCCCCCCCCCCTCAGTGTTCGGTACTTCATCACTGATCTCGCGGCTGCTTTCACAGGACTTTATAGAAATAAAGACTAAATTTCATAAATTATGCAGCCACCGTGAAGAATTGTTATTCTCAGGCACAACAGCACTTTAAGGTGAAGTTCCTTCCTGCCACAAAGTGAATTAATAATTCTTCAAAAGCATTAAATACATGACTTCCATCTGGACTAAGATGGTTGTGCTTCCTTAGCGAGTCCACTGTGCAGCATCTGATGTCTAATGACCTTAACAGCCTTTTACTTCACTCCTACACAAACCACGGGAGGATGGGGGAAAGCACTTGTCGATATACGAGCCATGAGCAAGCTTTTTTTAATTTGCACTATGCACAGTCAATTGCTGTGTGCATTTACATTTGAACTGTTGAACTGTCTGCTGTTTACTTCTTTTTCATATTTGCTACATCCACATTGCTTACACCGTTTGTCTTTTATTTTATATTGCTCTATTTACACTGTCTTTTTATATTTGCCAAACCTTAATATCTCTTACACTTCTATATATATTTATATTTGATGTTTATTGCTTGTTTTGCAACAGGGAAATGACTAAAGCAGGTCTCTGTATGTCTGTATTTTCTAGGAAATCTAAATCCAAGGTAACTGCTCTGAATAAGCACTAATCAGTATTTTTATAATACTTAGAGAGTGTAAGTAGCAGAGTGCCACACTGCATCAGGAGTGTCTGGACCAAAGTCCAAAATATCAGTGATGTAGCAAGTCGTTGTTGGTCACTTGCAGCCGCTACGGTTAAGAGGACTGAGTGGTCAGTGGTCAATGACAATCTAAAACAGAGCAGTCAATTATTTTTCCCCCCAGAAATTGTGAATCAGCACAAACCACGAGAGGTCCTTAAACATAAAGTCATACACGTGCACAGCAAATAATATGACGGGTCCGGCTTTATAACTTTTTACGTAGCCGGCCTCAAAGATGGTGGAGCACCGTGACTTAAACTTAAACACAGTTCACTCACTCAACTAAAGTAATATCAATTCTAACACAATTACAGCAACACCTGTTACCGAACAACTTTCCACCTCTGCGTCATGTGCTATGCTGGCCAAGAAGGTTAATTTAATTCATCCGCCGTGTTATCACGAAACCATTCATTCCGCCGTTCGGGCAAGCATTGTTTCCCACCGAATATCGATCTGCTAATCGTCCTTTCTGGCTACATCACTGCGCGACATTGCTATTCGTGTCACTCTTTTCCTCTCGTTTCAATCAATTCTCATCCTGTGCGGCGCAGAGAAATAAATTCAATTACAGCGGCACATGTTCTTCAGGTGGTGTCTGGCAGAGCAACAGAGAGCATAAAGGACACCGAAATGACTCATTTGTAGGGTAAATGTCTTTGCTTGCCTTGAGATACACTGTGCGGATGAATGTCAGATCAGACTCTGCATGTCATAAGTGTGTCAGTATCAATCTTAATTTTGTTCGCTGAGGTGAAGCTGGGTCCCTGTGACTCGTGAACGGAGTCATAAAGTAGCCGTATTCAGATTCGGGAGCGGCTCACAAGTACGCAACCGTCACAAGCGTCGAGTCTGGCTTCACTAAGTGTCGAACGACGGCCTCCTAACTGGCGCTCTGATGCTAGAACCTACAACCTCCTGGCTCCTAAGTAAATGTTATGCTTCCACAAATAGCAGCTGATCGGTTTATCTGTCGGAAGTGATTTGTTGCAAATGGTCAAAGCCTGCAGGGTTTAGTAGCATTTCCAAACGGCAACCCAATAAACTCCAGCCACTGACCTTTTTGCTCTGGTCATTGGTTCCTGGTCATTGGCCTTGTTCAGCCCAACTCAATTACTGTCCCTAATGTCTCACACAAACACACAAAGAGCCTCTTGCAGTCAGTGCCCACGAGGCATTTCAAGAGGAAATGCCTTAATCTTGTTTTGTTTTTTTTCCCTCCCCTATGCAGCTTTTATTCTCTTTGGGCTGCAGCTGGTTTTCTTTTTGCCTGATGCTTTCATGTTTTCTTTATTATCAACTTTCAAATGTGCTCATACGCCGATAAAAGTCTATTAGAAGTTGCAAATACAATTTAATAACGCGGCATTCAGCATGATTTAAGGACCGCTACGGATAGAAACGTCATCGTTATCTCCACACAAACCCAAGACTGAAACTCAAAGGGCACCCACAGACAGACACGCGCTAAACGTTACATTAGTGATGGTACATTAGCCGTCTTAATATGCTCATACACAACCTGATGAGTGTTTTTTTGGAGCCATTTTTTGGACTTCTTGAGCGTGCCTTCAGTTTGAAATATTCTACGTAAGCTCCACCCCTCTTGTCGACACAAACTTTTGCAACACTTTCCAAAATGGAATTGACCGGAAAGGACGTTATCACACTCTTTGTGAAGACTTTCTTGGGGCTAAATGTTCCCTGCTGGTTCCCATAGCGTCACAAAAAAAAAGGACATTTGGACATAATCACGCCGGCCAACAAATTCAATCTCTCATTATCTGTCAAGATGCTCCAGGCTACGTTCCTAATCTGCAGTTATGATTCACTCACTTTCACAGCTTCGGGTGAGATGATCGCGGTGACGTTGATTGGAACGTCTCAGCTCAGGCGAGTGACACAATCGAGCTTTTTAAAAAAAAAAATCCATCATTTAGCTGAAAGATAGGATGACATGAACTAACAGTTTTTCTCTGTGACGCATCAGGTGAGCCGTGCATCGCCGTAGTAAGCCGCGTTCGAGTTAGATAATGCACCAAACGGGGGGACGCAAACAACACAAAACACTCCAGCTTGATAATTTGATGCTCGTCTGCCGACTGTTACTGCGAGGAGAGAGGAAAAACAACAAAATGTGTCAAGTGGCTCGGGAGAACAACAACCCACTTAGTGACATCATTACATCAGCACTAAAGCAGGTCTTTATTTATTAATTCATTTATTTCTCCAGCTTTCTGTTGTCTATAGCGTCTATTGATTTCCAATTGTCCTCTGTCCAGACAAAAGGGAGCGCTGATGGCTAAAGATGGTGATCCTGCTCCTGAGCCGTCAGAGGGTGGCGAACGTACAGAATATTTTTTATTCCTTCCAGTTTCTTACCTTTCTAAACGTTGCCGTCTGTGTTTTGCAGGATGTCAGAAATGTATTTTTTTTAAAAAGAGGACGCTGCTTTAAAACGCAGAGCAATTATCACAGTGAGAAAAACATCATTTGCGTGCTACAAATGATGTTTTTCTTTCCCATTTAAACAGGATGTGTGGCGGCGCCCATAGTGTGTAACGTCAGATTCCTTCCCCCGTGGCTTTGCTTTACGTGTTGATCACCGTTTCTTTGGATGCTCCATTTTGTTTTAATCGCTTCCCCTCATTAGGATAAACACTCATTTGATTTCAAGGGAAGGGATTTCAAAAGGCATTCCGAGATGCCTTGATGCAGTAATTAGCAGCTAAACAGTCCACGCGTAATGTGTATGTCATCTCATACACCTTGTGGATGTTAACGCACGCTGCCTCCCACACCTCTGCCTGACCCTGAAGCCTGTCCTGACAGCGCTGGATATAAAAACATGACGGACTTTGCCGCTAACCGTCCTGTCTTTAATAGGGAAATCAATTTTCACACTCTTAAATATGGAAATGTTATCATAATTGCATCATATTTCTTCCAAATGAGGGAAACTTGTTGCATTCTGTGCTACAAAATGGGGGCATGATGGCACTTAGCGCCCTCTAAAGCAGGACCCTGACATCCTGAGACGAGGAGGTCTGCAGAGTGTGATCCGTGGGATTCAGCAACAACAGGAGAGCAGGGGCCTTGATGCTGTGTTACATTATGTCTGACGCACACTGACAGAGTGTGACCTGCTCAGGAAAACACGCTATTATCTGTCTGGCTGGCTGAGTGGTGAAATCACCCCTTCTCTTCGCTCTGCTGCGACTGCTTCATAGCGTCCGTGGTATATAAGCGTTCTGTTGGTGGTATAGCTATTTAATCAATGCTGCCCCGCAGCAGAGAGTTTGACAGGGTTAAAAGTTGAGGAAGAGGGAAAAAAAATCAGCTTCATTTGTCTGGGGAGGGCTCCAGGTTAACGTCTTCAGCCTTCCTGCCGGGCTCGAGGGGGACCAAGCGCATCTGCACGGAGCAGAAGATACGGACCTTTGATTAGCTCTGCGAGGCGAAAATCAAGACACTCAACGCGCTTGATACTGTGGTAATAAGTCACAAGGTTTCAGGGGTGTACCCTGTGAATATAGATAAGCATTACTCAGCAAAATGCTGGTAACACTGAGTACCTGTGACACTGACTCGTGCGCAGATACTTTAATACTCCTGATACTTCTAATTCCCAGAGGGAAGCTCTAACGTGCAGAGTGTAGACTTCATAAAGCTCAACCAGATGTGGATTATTTCACATACATTTTACTTTTTCCTCGCATCTTTGTCACCGTTAATCCTCTTCAGTGTCCGTACTTCAGAGAATGGCTCGGGGAGATATAATTCATTTTCAGGCTCTGCATTTCTCTGTTTCTGGCCAGCTAATGTTTTTTTTTTTCAGCTCTAGTGGCATATTACATTGTACATTAGTTCATAATGCCTAATCGCCTAATAAATGTCTGCGGCGTCACTGAAAACCTCGCGGACGACGCAGTCAACACACTTTCTAATTAACTCCGCTCAGTTCAGTTAGTTAGCGTATGAATAATAAATGAGTCTACGGTGGGTAAACAACTGAATAATGAAGTGACTAAGGCAGAAAAGTTGAGCGGAGGTCATTTAAACATCCAAGAGCACTCACCACAAAAAACACCAGACGTCTGGGTTTAATTTTAGCCAGATTGTCAGTCTGCTCCTTTTAAAGCTGAAGGTTCATCACCCGAGGGAGATGAATGGCTTTTCTTTGACACGGCATTAAAAGGAGGAATAAAAATACCAATACGATAATATAATACTGATGATGATGGATATTTAACATTTTTCTTATCATAGCTTCTGTTTCCTCTTTTGTAATTGAAATAAACAGAACGAAGCATCGTCCTTTTTTTTTTTGCCTCTTCCTCTGCGTTTTCTTATTCGGCAGTGATGTGTCACGTTTCAGATGTGTCTCATCTGATCGACAGCTGTCTGCACAGAGCGTTTGTCTTCATTCTTTGTTTTGTAGCGAGTTAGTTGCCGCTCTGGGAACACCGAGCCACAGTTTTAGAGACATCAGAAAACACTGGATTTAAAGGCTGGCAGGAAGTGTTTAGCAGCGTAAACTCTGCCGTACAGAAAACACACAGCCTCACTCACTTGCTGCTGGATGTCGTCTCCCTTTCTCCCCATAATATTCTATTATGTTGTTAGACTATATAAAGAAATATACTGTCTCTTTTGCTCTGGCCATTCAACAGTTACTGCTGAGGTGAAGGCACGCACGCACCTGTTAAACATAACATGTCGGAAAAAAAAACAGTAGACAGCGTACACCCATCATTACTGTCACACAATTATGGGTCCATTGTTTTAACCCCAGCGTGACGCACTGGGAATTCGGAGCTGATCTATTCAAACGGCGGTGTTTTAAAAGCCACTTAAATCTCCCATCTTTCCTCCCTTTTCTCTGCACTTGAACAGGAGAGAGGATGAGTGGGAGTTGTCGCAGCGTGCCACCTCCAACAAACAGATTTGAATGATGGACCTTATGCAACGAGCTCACGCCCCCTAACCAACAGTTTGTAATGGAGGCCCTCGTGGATAATTGTGACAAACACATTGATGCATGGTTTCACAAAGGGTTGACACAGCGCGTTGATAAAAGACAATGGGTGTACACTTTACAGTAAGAGTATTGACGTGGCGTGAGGGTAAAAGAGAAACCGCATATTCCACGCGGATCAGCTTTCACTGCAGCCTCAGAGCAGCTGATACTTGAGAGATACAGTAATTATGTCCTATAAATGAATAAATAAAATTGTAATGAGTGTCTGTTGATGTCGGTGTTGATTTCTGTGTCATGCTCCATCCAAGACTGACATTTTTTTAATGGCAGCATTGCAAGGTTTATAAATGATGGTAAACGAGTGATTTCTTAACTTTCGCGCGGCTGGGACAGTCGCATGCGACTCGTTTCCCTTCATTCCCACCAAGCACAGACTTAAAGTCGTAATGGTGAAATGTATACAATAAAAAAAAAATACAATTCCAGATAGCAGACACATTTTTTCCCATAACAATTTTACAGTGAACTGAATCTATTTTAATAAATGTCAAATCGTAGCAGTTTTCTGGCCGTAAACAAACAGGCTAGCTAGCAAACAAGCTAGCAAATTAGCTTCTCATCTTACTCTTGGAAAGAAGGCGAATATGTGTTTATAAGTGTTATAAGTGTTTCATCAAATTGTTTCTCTTCACCGTAAGACTATTTTTATAGATTTCCTTGCGGGACCAGAACAACAGCAAATGGTTTTCTGAGACCGACAGCTACAATTAGGAAGGCCGACTCGGACGGCGGTTCAGTTACACTCTCCGGGAAAATACCCTGAGCTATGAAAAGTGGATCGTCAAGGAAATAACGCTGCACAGAGAGTAAGGGAAAGATAAAGTCATTATTAAAGCTGCAAGCAGCGTTGGACGGGCCCTTGCACTCCCATACTATACTATGACTTTTTTTGCCATACTATACTATGACTTTTTTTTTGGCATAATATACTGACTTTTTGCCATACTATACTATGACTTTTTTTGGCATACCATACTGTGACTTTTTTGCCATACTATACTATGACTTTTTTTGCCATACTATACTATGACTTTTTTTTTGCCATACTATACTATGACTTTTTTTTGCCATACTATACTATGACTTTTTTTGCCATACTATACTATGACTTTTTTTTGCCATACTATAATATGACTTTTTTTGCCATACTAGACTATAACTTTTTTTGCCATACTATACTATGACTTTTTTTTGCCATACTATACTATGCCTTTTTTTTGCCATACTATACTATGACTTTTTTTTGCCATACTATACTTTGACTTTTTTTGCCATACTATACTATGACTTTTTTGCCATACTATACTATGACTTTTTTTTG
Organism: Nibea albiflora; assembly: GCA_014281875.1. Lineage (NCBI taxonomy): Eukaryota > Metazoa > Chordata > Actinopteri > Sciaenidae > Nibea > Nibea albiflora. The sequence continues at coordinate 8,600,159 of CM024809.1, forward strand.
CCATACTATACTATGACTTTTTTGCCATACTATACTATGACTTTTTTTGCCATACTATACTGACTTTTTTTGCCATACTATGACTTTTTTTTTGCCATACTATACTATGATTTTTTTTGCCATACTATACTATGACTTTTTTTGCCATACTATACTATGACTTTTTTTTGCCATACTATACAGTGACATTTTTTGCCATACTATAGTAGACTTTTGCATACGATACTATGACTTTTTTGCCATACTATACTATGACTTTTTTTTGCCATACTATACTATGACTTTTTTTTGGCATAGTATACTATGATTTTTTTGCCATACTATACTATGACTTTTTTGCCATACTATACTATGACTTTTTTTTGCCATACTATACTATGATTTTTTTGTGCCGATACTATACTAGGACTTTTTTGCCATAGTAGACTATGACTTTTTTTGGCCATAACTATAGCTGACTTTTTTGCCATACGATACTATGACTTTTTTTGGCATAATATACTTTTTTGTGGCCAGAATATACCTATGACTTTGTTTATGACATACTATAACTTATGACTTTGTTGGCATAATATACATGACTTGTTTTGTGGCACTACCATACTGTGACTTTTTTATTTGCCATACTATAACTGATGACTTTTTTTGCGGCATAACTATACACAGTGACATTTTTGCCATACTATAACTATGACCTTTTTTGGGGCTCATAACTATACGATGACTTTTTTTTGCGCAAGTACTATACTATGGACTTTGTTTTTTGCCAGACTAATACGTATGACTAGTTTTTTGGGCATAGTATACTTATGATTTTTTTGTTGGCCATACTATACTGATGAACTTTTTTGGGGCCATACTATACTATGACTTTTTTGTGCCATACTATACTATGACTTTTGCCAACTTACTATTTTTTTGCCATACTATACTATGACTTTTTTGCCATAGTATACTATGACTTTTTTTGCCATACTATACTGACTTTTTTTTGCCATACTATACTATGACTTTTTTTGGCATAATATACTTTTTTTTGCCATACTATACTATGACTTTGTTTTTGACATACTATACTATGACTTTTTTGGCATAATATACTATGACTTTTTTTGGCCTACCATACTGTGACTTTTTTTGCCATACTATACTATGACTTTTTTTGCCATACTATACAGTGACATTTTTTGCCATACTATACTATGACTTTTTTTGCCATACTATACTATGACTTTTTTTTTGCATAGTATACTATGATTTTTTTTTGCCATACTATACTATGACTTTTTTTGGCATAGTATACTATGATTTTTTTTGCCATACTATACTATGACTTTTTTGCCATACTATACTATGACTTTTTTTGCCATACTATACTATGACTTTTTTTTTTGCCATACTATACTATGACTTTTTTTTGCCATACTATACTATGACTTTTTTTTGCCATACTATACTATGACTTTTTTTGCCATACTATACTATGATTTTTTTTGCCATACTATACTATGACTTTTTTTTGCCATACTATACTATGACTTTTTTTGCCATACTATACTATGATTTTTTTTGCCATACTATACTATGACTTTTTTTTTGCCATACTATACTATGACTTTTTTTGCCATACTATACTATGACTTTTTTTTTTGCCATACTATACTATGATTTTTTTTGCCATACTATACTGTGACTTTTTTTGCCATACTATACTATGATTTTTTTTGCCATACTATACTATGACTTTTTTTGCCATACTATACTGTGACTTTTTTTGCCATACTATACAGTGACATTTTTTGCCATACTATACTATTACTTTTTTTGCCATATTATACAATGACTTTTTTTTGGCATGATATACTTTTTTTTGCCATACTATACTATGACTTTGTTTTTGACATACTATACTATGACTTTTTTGGCATAATATACTATGACTTTTTTTGGCCTACCATACTGTGACTTTTTTTGCCATACTATACTATGACTTTTTTTTTGCCATACTCTACTATGACTTTTTTTTTGCCATACTATACTATGACTTTTTTTTGCCATACTGTACGATGACTTTTTTGCCATACTATACCATGACTTTTTTGCCTATTATATACAATGACTTTATTTTTGGCATAATATACTTTTTTGCCATACTATACTATGCTTTGTTTGCCATACTATACTATGACTTTTTTTTGCCATAATATACTGACTTTTGGCATACTAAACCGATCTCCGGGGGTGAAAGTCAGCAGCAGTATACACTGGGTATCAGTCTGCCACACAACCTCTGTGAAGCTACCAATGATGAACATGACTTTTTGGGGGATATACTATGATATTTTTTGCCATACTATACTATGACTTTTTTTTTGCCATACTATCCTATGATCCTATGATTTTTTTTGCCATACTATCCTATGATCCTATGATTTTTTTTGCCATACTATACTATGACTTTTTTTTGGCATACTATACTATGACTTTTTTTTGGCATAATATAATAAACTGACTTTTTTTGTATGTTTTTTAAGGACCTTGCCTAAGGGTGCACACAGGATTCGAACCCGGATCTCCGGGGTGAAAGTCAGCAGCATTATCCACTGGGCTAGCCAGTCCGCCACACACCCTCTGTGAAGCTACCAATGATGAACATGACTTTTTTTGGGGCATACTATACTATGACATTTTTTGCCATACTATACTATGACTTTTTTTTGCCATAATATACTGACTTTTTGCCATACTATACTGAGGTTTTTTTTTTACCATACTATATAGTATGACTTTTTTTGCCATACTATACTATGACTTTTTTTTGCCATACTATACAGTGACATTTTTTTGCCATACTATCCTATGATCCTATGATTTTTTTTGCCATACTATACTATGACTTTTTTTGCCATACTATACTATGACTTTTTACCATAGAAACGGTGCATCACAGACAAGGTGGCCGAGTGGTTAAGGCGATGAACTGCTAATCCATTGTGCTCTGCACACGTGGGTTCGAATCCCATCCTCGTTGTGGATCCTCGTCCCGGGAGATGCGTGTTCGAATCCCATGTGGACCCTTAGGCAAGGTGCTTAAAGCTACCAGCCTACTTAATGATGTGACACGTGGCTGCTTGGAAACCCATCAGTCTAACCAAGGAACAGCTGTTAGCTGTTCGTTCATCATGTTTACTTTTTATACTGATGACTTGATAGGTGGTGAGTGTATAGGATAGTGATTATAGTAGTCTTTCAGCCAAGGAAGACCATAATAGTTGGTGCTTGTGATGGGTGGCACCTCTAGGAGACAGATAGGTGTGAAAATCTACGTACTAGTTCAGAGTGAAGTGTGATCTATTATCAACTTGTTTGTGGACGCCCACAGCATCAAGCATCTTACTACAGGGAGCATGAATGATGTATGAGGAGTCTGCAAGTAATTCTGGCTTTACTTTTGACAATCACTCCACACTCACTGTTTTCAAGAGCAAAATTAAATAAAAATGTGAAGGCTGTTCTTGGTTCAAATAAAATTAAACTTTATTGTAACAATATTGTACCACACATTGAGAGAGAACAACGTAAAACTAGAAAACACACACACAACACTTGTCCAGAACGACATTTTCAAAAATAACACACTAACTGCAGGTGGGTCCCCTGAGACATATATAGAGAGATAGAACCACAGACAGACATACTTACAGGTACTAACATACATACATACTAACATACATACATACATACATACATACATACATACATACTAACATACATACATACATACACACATACTGACATACATACATACACACATACTGACATGCATACATATTAACATACATACATACTAACATACATACTGACATACATACATATTAACATACATACTGACATACATACATACTGACAAACATACTAACATACATACATACATACATACTGACATACTAACTAACACACATACTAACATACATACATACTAACATACATACTAAAATACATACATACCAACATACATACATACTAAGATACATACTATTGGCCCATCAGATGGTTAACGTGGTTAGAACACACACCGTTGCATTTCTTGACGAACGTTCCTGTGAGGATCCTCATGAATCCAGCCAGACACACCAGCTCCACCCCAAACTCCTCCAGCACGCGATCGATAGTGCCGTCGAACTCTGCTCAGCTGCCGTACAGTTTGTGGTCGACCACCTGATGAGGACCAAACATTTACTTCACTTAAATCTTAATTTATGTGTGATGTTTAAATAAAGTAAATGACACAAACGTGTTGTGTGTTTATCTTTACCCGTGTCTGGATGCCAGCCAGCGATGTTCTCTTCAGGCCCTGAACTCCAGGTCTGTTGGAGATCACCACAACGATCTCTGCAGAGCTGGATGGATGCTTGGCCTGCTCGATCAGAGCCTGCAGGTTGGTCCCTGAGACATATAGAGAGAGATAGAACCACAGACAGACATACCAACATACATACATACATACTAACATACATACATACTGACATACATACATACATTCCACACTGGAATGTATGTACACGGATCTCCCAGGTGAAAGTCAGCAGCATTAACCACTGAGCTATGCAGTGAGCCACACACCCTCTGTGAAGCTACCAATGATGAACATTCATCTTCATAAGTGGAGATAGATAAAACGCCAAATTTCGTGGCCCCGCCCCTCTGACGCAGTAAAACTGAAAGTCACGATTTTGATAACTTTTCATGGTCGAGGCCTCAAGAACACACACGCCAAGTTTCAAACAGATAGGATGAAAGCTTTAGGAGGAGTTTGTTCATACGACCCCTGAAAATGACCCCAAAAACGCCAACTTTGAAACAAAATGGCCACCGTACGCTTCGCCGTAGCCCGGGTCACCAAGAGACTTTTTTGTGCGGTTTGGTATGTTACATACTCCCGCTAAATTTCGTACATGTGGATGAAACCGTGTCGAGGGGCTCCTCCGACAACTGAAACGTAGGTGGCGCCGTAGAGCCATTTTTATATGTCCATGTGCAAGACCCCCAAAATACGCAATTTTACGCCCGACTTTGGGGGGGTAGGCAAATTTTCGTAAGTTTTCAAGTACATATAGGCCGTCAAAAATGCGATTTACTTTGGAGAAGAAAACGACCAAACGAAATCCAATAGGGCCCTGCACACTGTTCGTGCTCGGGCCCTAATAAAGCAATTACCGGACTTAGCAGTGTAATTAAGACACCAGGCTTTAGGACAAGCATTCACCGCTTCTGCAATCAACAACAATACAGTACCTGAATAACAAAACCAGCTCGCAGGCATGTGTATATGAATGCAAGAGGGGGAGGGAGTCCAGTAGAAGTTATGAGTTTTCTTGCTGTGTGAGCGTCGTGAGGGAAACACGGATACAAAGACCACCCCGTTATGATTGCAAAGTTTGGTGGCAGTTTTCCAACGTGCTTATAAAATGAGAAATCAGATAACCACAGGCTTCCTGGCTGTCCTGATAGAGGCTTAATAATGGATTGTAGAGGGGGACAGAATCAATACGGCCGTCCCCACTCTGGGCCAGGAAACCATCAGCAGAGAGCAGAGTGTACTCCTGTAATCTACGAGGGATGACCTGGGTGATGCGGTCCTCTCAGTAACCTTAATGTTTGACGGATCCAAGCAATCTGTCAACAGAAATCAGGAGCCATTTGCAACAGTGGACGGTAATTCTTTTTCCATTTTTGCAAAATGTGGAGATCAAGGGTTGCATCGATGATCTGCGCTACTCTGTAACTGGAAACCAAAGTCCTGGAATAGATTTGTAGGACATTTTATACACTTTTATCCTCATTGTTCAATATTGTAGCATCTCTCGCTGCGGAGATTGTTCAACCTCAGCGCCTTAGGGCAAGCAGGGCTGTGATCAAGAGGCAAAGATGGTGGAATATTTATTATTAACCCATGGAAGATTGCTTAGATCGCTCATTGAAAGCTATTAAATTAGATAGATATATAAATATAATGAGTCAAACTTGCTGTTTTAGGAAAGAAAAGTAGCAAAGAAAAGTTACAAACTAAATAAATTGATTGTCACGTACGAGGAAAAACTGAAACATTGATTCTCTCTGGATGCACCGATTTGATGATTTGTTTTTGTTTTTACTAAATAATAAAATATAAAGTTTTGAGGTTATAATTTACTTATAAAGTTGGGCTAGGCACTCTGATTCAGTCTAAGCTAATTATCAGATAACTCTGTCTCAAAAGTAATTAGATCTTTGGGTTATTTACAAAAACACAAATTACATTCTGACTCATTTCAAAATGATGTTATTTAGTAATTAGTTAATTACGATCAAATAAATGTGCATGCAGACGTTAAATTGGAGTCAGACATGTTTCCTTACTAAAGTCTACTTTTCCAGGACAGAATAACTATCATTAAATACCTTTTCACACTTATCATTATCTTTTGTGACACAACTCAAGGTGAACATTCTCCAAGGCGAACAAATTCATAGTTTAACCGAGTAAGACGATAAAAATGAACAAAAGAGAGGACATCAGTGTCCCGGTGAACACCTACACGACCATAAAAGAAGGAGGCAACAGTAAACAGAGCAGAAAACTTTTCTATTAAATTTTTCAGGGTGATTTAATATTGTTAAAGTTTCACAACCAACTAAAGCTACTCGGTGGAGTGAAAGATCATGGCAGTAGCCATGAAAATAAGACTGTAGTTACGGATAAAAGAAACTTTAAGAGAGCTGTGACGTGAGCTTTCAGTCTCTCACTCTGCTCCATCAAAGCTTTTGCAGTCGTGTAATGACATTATGCCACCTCCACTTTTATTTCTGTGAGCAAACAGTCGTCATTCACACAGGCGATTTAGGAAAACCTAAGAATAAACCGTTTAACAAAATGCACCAAAGACAAATAACACTAAAAATAAAACTATTACATCCGCCCCACAAGAGATTATTAATAGCTCCGTGCTCGGAGATTCCCACGTGTGGAGGTTACATGTGTGTTTGTCCTTTCTGCAGAGAGCGGTGAAACCCTGAAACAGCAGGAGAGCTTTCAAGGCAACCGCCACCACGGCTGTCAGGAGGAGTGCCTGGGGAAAGGCGCATATGTACCGCGTCTTCAGAGAGCGACCTTTGACCTTATTTTAACCCAACGCTGTGTCTCCAGCGTCCTCGAGGCAATCATAAAAGCATAAAACTGAGACAAGGAGCATACTGAAGATGGGTTTGTTGTGGACGGATTTGAGTTTTGGCCAATTTCTGAGATCCGAATTATTAATTTAGAGTCATGCAAAAGATCAAGTCCACACAAAGCTTAATATTCCAGTTATGAGGGATATACTGTGCACAAGCAAGAGGAACTCCAAGCTTGCAGAGGCAAACATGGCAACGCCATCCGAAGCCACCGAAGAGCAGACGGACACTTGTCCCTTCTGCGAGAGAGCAAGAAAAGCTCTTGACTGCTGATCCTCGGGCTTAGCCCTGTGACTTATCTTTGCTCAGACATGGTTTAGCACTTCAGTCTGCTGTCTTGACCGGGGAGGGTTTAGAGAATCGTGAAGGGAGGAAACACATGAAGCTCTATCGGCAGCTTGAGTTTGAGGTATTGAGAGAGTGGTTGATTTTAAGGGAGAATTGCTTTATTTGTTTCCACGTTGTGTGCATAAGAACACTTTTTCAGTTTCAGCCAAATTGTTTTAAACTAGCGGTTACTTTGAATAAACCCCCGCCTCGATTCATTCAGGTTTAAATTATAATCCTTCTACAATCCTAAAAATCAGGGATTTGAGATAGAGGTGGACATACTGACAGCATGACTGTTACTTGTTTGAGGCTTGGTAAGTAGCTTCTTCTACAATGTGTGAAAAGTAAATGAGAAAAACAAGGACTGTGTCCCGCAGGATCACTTTGTGCAGCAAAGAGCTAGATATTATTAAACTAGAAAGTCAGTGAGAGTTAGCAAAGAAGAAGAGTTCTTATCAGAACTATTTCACGTCGAAAAACAGCAGCGGCATCTTCTGACACTCTGGCAGCTAAATTAAGTTATTAACCAACGGCACTGATGAACAAAAGCTTGGTAAATATCAAAAGTTAACACACATAATTTTATTTATATCTTCAGGAGCGAGACTTCCTTTTGTGAATTTATTCACCTGAGCTGTAACTATAGTAACTCGCTGTCACACCTGAGCTGTAACCACGGTAACTCACTGTCACACCTGAGCTGTACCCATAGTAACTCCCTGCTGCATGGATGCCCGCAGTGTAGTAGAGAGAGTAGAGGGAGCGACGCCGTTTCTGCCTGAGCCGCATCGTCAAAAACCCTCCAGTGTCAAAGAAAATGTAGCTCCGCACTAAACCTGACACCCACGTGCTGTACCGTCATGTTTTTCCATCCGTCGTGTCTGTATTTATTCATAGTAGCAGTGAGACAGTGAGTGCTGTCACGAGGAAACAAAAGCCCCACACAATCCACTTGCTCAGTAAACGATGCAGCGCTCTTCCATAGCTTCTCTAGCAACCTCTTCGGAGAAAAACATTGATATTTTGACAGCAGATCATGTTAAGGATAAACAGCATTAGGAATAAGAGGCCGCTCCCAGACTGCTTAAGACCTGAGGTATGTTTTTAACAGTACTTTATCACATTTTAGACCTCAAATCAACCGTGACAAAAACAACTTCGCAACTTTGAATTTAAAGAATTTAAAACACAGGAGGGAACTCGTTTATTTTCTTCAGTTGAGCAGAAACAGCTCAGGGTACTCATATTTTCTGAGGTCAATGAGTGGCGAGACGAAAATTACTCACTTGTGTTTTATTTGCATTTTTTGCTTGCAATTACAGCTCATCCTCCACAATACCTGGAAGCACTTGACCTGACCTGGATGGAAAATATGCTAAAAGGCAATGAGAATCTATTTCTTACCAAAAACAAAACAACAACAACAAAAAAAGAGTCAATAATTACAGCAATCTGGTAGCGGCGAAGAGGAAACAAAATCTCTTTTTGAAAGTGTGCAGAGGCAGAGGAGAAGGCTCACGATCCCACAGCAATCCATCTTCTCTAAAAGTCTAAAAGGCTTTAGCGAGAAAAAACGGTGAGTCCAAGCAAATTACCATTTCGCCGTGTACTGAATGCTTAAAGGAGGCTCTGTTTACAGAACATGGCAGAAATGGAATATAATATGCATAATTACGTTTTCATTAGTGCAGAATGTCCCGAAAAAAAGAGTCATTTTTACTTTTGAACGAGACTTTCGTATCGACAGAGAAAGCTCGGTCCTCTTCCAAGCAGAGGGTGAGGTGAAGGGGCTGCAAGGAATTGTCCTCATGTGCCGCGTTCATGACGATGCAAACATTAGCTGACATTTCAGGGAGTCAACAGCGATCTTCATTTCTGAGCCTGGCCTTTCCATGGCTTGACATTTATCCTGCACTTGACTGGTTGAAGGAGAGGAAGTACTCTAACCTCTTATGCACTCCATACCTATCCCTTGTTCTCCTTGTCTCTTTCAATTAAGCGCTCTGGCCTCAGGGTTGCCTGGAAGAATGCTCCAAGGCTTTTAAGCATCTTGCGTGGCTTCAAAAAAGGGCACAAATTTAGAATTCATGGCGTTCCATGAAAAGGCTTCAACACGCAATTACATGTTGTCTGAGCAAATCAAGCAGCACTGTTCACATGGACTCACACAATGTGTGCAGCAGAAAATGTTAACAACAAAAAAAATCATTGAAACTTTTCTTGCTCATCTCTGTGATGTCTGCTTTTAATTAAATTCAGAGATGAAATGCATTCTGTGCACAATGTGCCCCATGATTCATAACAAGCCTAATCAACTAATAATCAACTGAGTGGGTCTCTCTTGTCAGGCCTGAGGCACGTGGAATAAATTTGTTATCGAGGAGTTGTCATGACACGATGGATTCATAAAAGGAGTGAGCCCATTTCCAACGTCCTGCCATGAAACATCGAATGTCAGGATGTCTATTTTAAAAACATTCTCGAATCCAGCCTTATTACATTTAATACTGTTCAAGGAGTTTGTTTTTTTTTTCTTCTTCCAAAGTAATATGATTCAGGATATATAACTGACTTGGCAATGAAGATGAATGCTGCTTTACTTTAAATGTCAAAGAGATGATTGCGTTTGGAAGTATGTATACAGTCTGATAGTCCAGCCCTGAGTGGATGCTCTCCAACATGAGTATAACACACTGTAAACATGACAACACAATTAGCCTGGTGCTTGAACATGAACACGTGCGATGATAAATGTCCCCCGAGTGTCAAAGTAGAATGACTCAAAACTCTAAAGCTGCACATCCAGATAGAAACAGTTTCTAATCCCACACAACTACAAAACAATGTGCAATTGATCTATTATATTTTGTTACATGACTAAAATACAGTTTTTTTAACCCTGCTAGGTACATGGCTCAGTGGCACTGTGTCAGTTGTTGCTCTATTTTGGTCCAGGCATGAAAGTTTTTAGAGATTCGTGGTTCCCAGAGGATGAATCCTACTGACGTAAAACATCCGCTGGATTCAATATTGGGTCAATGTTTTTAGTTTACAGTAAAATATTTAATCTTCTAGATGGACGAGCATGAAATCTGGCATGGACAATCACGTCAAATTTCTTATTACATCAAAAATACCTGCAAAACTCACCGCATGACACTTTATTTTGCGTGAATCACTCAATGTTAGCATGCTAGCATGTTAAACCAAGATGGGGGACATGGTAAACATTACCCCATACCTGCTAAACACAAGTAGTTGTCATTGTGAGCATGTTAGCATGGGGACGTTAGCTCGATGCACTGCTCTGCTTAAGCAGCCTACACACAGCGGTCTTTGTCAGACTGAATTATAAATCATCACTGTGTTGATATGAATCACTTGGTGGGGTGATGATACAGGATTCTGTGCATATTGCTTTCTTTGGTTTATTTACAACATGAATACTGACTTGAATTTGTTGATTTCTCATCCTTTAATGGATGCTGTTTTGATTACTAATAAATATGATTCATGAGAGGTCTTGGCGGCCTTAATCATAAAATTATTTGCCTCTTGGAATCAATTAAGAGACCTTTAAACCCAAAACAGTACATTTTCAATGACGCAGCAGCAATCAAACTCTAGTTTAGCTCAAGTCTGCTCACTGCGAAGGAGCAACGACTCTAATGCAGGCGCCAGGGAACTGAATCAAAGATCTATTAACCTTCACTTTCTGTTTTATTATGATCTGCATGAGTTATTGTCGCGAGTGGAATTCAATTTGTGAAGCAACTCGGTTGCCTTTCAAGAAACGGTGATGGGGGAGCACGTCCGCTCGCCCATGCGTCTTTTCCCTGCTCGCTGAAGTGATCCAAGCGAGCGGCTCACGGCGACTTAGCAGATAGAGATGTGGAGACATCAGAGGGAGGGCAGTGATTCATTATTTCATTTTCATGCAGGGGCCAGACATTATTTGCACAGATGTTCAGGACCCACTGATGTATGGCATTGCCGAGCTGCTCACAGCTCAATGAACTGATAAGTGACGCTACAAAGCAGCCAGCGTTGTTTGCGTTACACTCTGTTCCTGCACACAGTGAAAGAATAATGTCAGGGCACGACGCTGACCACCCCACCCACCCCCATCACCCCCACCCACCCCCATCACCCCCCACTCACAGGCTGTAAAAGGAGACAGGAGTTAGAGTTTAATTAATTTTGATGCTTTACAGAGATCACTCTTACAAAGTATGTTGCTTCAAGATTGCATCAGTGTAACATGCGTGTAAGTAACACTTGAAAGCTTCGCTGGCATTTCTTAGAGGTTATTAGGTTGAAATTCTTTGAATATTATCCATTATCTGCTTCCTGATACCGGTGATGTAGTCAGTTTTAAAATGATTTTGTTTGAACACATGTTGAGTTAAAATGATATAAAATGGATAAAAGTGGCAAATTCTCACGTCTTGTTTGACAGGAAACAGATGTGTTGATTAATTGCAGTTTACTCTGGCAGCAGCAGACAAACACGTTGCTACATCGGGTCTTTACACTTCTTCCTTTGTGGTTTTGTGTCTCTCTTAACTGGAGCTTCATCAACATGTGAAGCAATCTGCTGCGCTTGGTTACGGTCGCTAAGCGGTGATTGGGTAACTGCTGTTTGGGGGGGGATTTAGTGGATGGTAAATTATGCTAGAAATTACAATAAAACAGCAACCTAAGTACCATAGCAACCATAAGTCTGACTGAATTCAGTCAGTAAACCGACAACGACAGATTTGCTCCTCAGACAACATTAGCATCATCACTACAACCTGTTGAATACCATCTGACCACACACTAAACTGCACTCGCTCTACCTCAATCCCATCTTTGTTACGCTTTCTGTGAATTATATACGTCTGATTATGTTTAAATTCCATTTTATGCCCAGTGGACGTGAAGTTTAATGCTTAATATCCGCCTGCAGAATGTAAGCGAGTACATAACTTGAGCTAAATCCCGTCGGGTGTTTGGTTTATTTTATTCATGGATTGCCAAATACGGAGTGTATTTTGAACTCTCTGCTCATTAATCATTTCCCTGCCTGTCCCGGTGTACTGATGGGAACATATGGACAGGTATGATTGATTAGAAAATTTAGAGCTTGATGACAAAATGTCAAAACCTTCAGTTTACTCACATTTTTCATTGCACAGAAGAGATTTCTCAGATTAGATTTAAAAAATCCAGAGCTAACTAAATTCCCCCACGGCCCTGATAAGGAAAATGAATGAATCAATAAGCTAACTTCACTTGCTAGTAATAGATTACAAGAAACTCACATAGTTTTTTTTTTTTAAGGAATCAGTATTTCATGTTTTTATCCTACTTCTTTATTCAAATATATTTTTGAGCCAGTAATCTAATTTTTACTTTGCTACATTTGCCATTTAGCGTTCACCTTGTTTTCCTTGCTACAGCTCTAAATGCAGTGACTGCGTGAAGAGGAGGTTGGGGGGGGGTCTGCTTCTGCAGACACCAAGTTGCCAGCTGCATGGCAGAATAATAAGCACCACCTGTCCTTTGACAATGATGTGATGATGATGGAGCAAAAACCAGAGCAGGCAGCTTTCCAGCGGTATGAAGTGCTTGCTGTGCCTCCTAAAAAAAAGATCTCTCCTCCTCCAACCGCCACAAGCACATCAAAGTAAGCTACACGTACTGTAGATGAAAATGTAGAGAGCCAACGCTTCTTCAAAGCGCTGAGATTTCTTTCAAAATACATTAAATATGTTGGAAAATAGTTGCTGAAAATGTGTGAAAAGACTTTGATATGTTACTGAAATGTGGAGTTAGAGGTTCAAACAGTTTTCAGTCCAGGATTTTGTGGGCGGTCCTTAAAGGGCGGCTCGATGACACGCTGAGGCCGCCCCGAGCAGAGAGACAGAGATGAATTCATCTCGCTCAGAGTGTTTCAGCCTGCAGCTGAAAATGGAGTTAACTAGAGAAGTTAGAGTAAACCAATCAGTAAAGCTGTGAGCTTTAAAACCAAAACAATTAGCTGAAAGATGCTAAAGTGTCCCACAGAACTGAGGTTAAATAAGCGTCCCCTGTAACACTGCACACAATTAGATCCATTGTTGACATATAAAACATTTATTCGCGCGGATTTTATGTTTTGAGTGACAACAGAGAAAACTACACCACGCACAGAAGCAATAACAGCTCAGTAATCGGTGAAATGACTTGTAGCGTGTATTTCACATTCTGCAGTGAGTTATCCTCTGCCCTGCTCGCATGCTGAGCACAGCTTAAGACGAGGGACGTGAACGCTCCAGAAGGTCATGACGGCAAAACAGACGCGGCATATGGTTCTTGTCTATCGAAGACCAAAAAATAAATAAATAAATTAAATGCAACTCTGCACCTGATCTATTATTCATTGTGTGTCGCTCATAATTCTTTTGGAAATAAAGACATAGGTGTGAAAGCACAGGCTCACTTTAGCTTGCAGTTGCTTACATGCTGCTTTGAGGTAATAATAATAGTCATGCAGTGGCAATGCAATACGTCATTAATCCCCAAGGAAGAAATTATTATGATAATGGTATAATTTATTGATCTTTAAAAATAGAAAATCTCCACAAGCAGCGAGTTGTCTCTAATAAGGAACATGTGATATAGGGCACATTACTGGAGGAGATACACAAAGTGTACATGAACACTGACGCCCCCAAAGGGCCCCTGAAGCTCGGTGTCATGACTCACCCTTCTGCGAAAAGGACAATTTGTATCTCTTTGATTAAATTAGAAAAGCCGCGCATAATACACAGATAATCACGGCCGGCTTAATCTGCCGAATAACTGCCGCAGAAGACAACAGAAATGAGAAAAGACTGAAGAACGCTGCGTAAAATTAGCAGAGCTGAACCCGCTTGAACTGATCTCCTTCAGACACAATGGGAGGAAATGGAGAGCATAAACAGCTATTAGCTGATACGCATTTAAACAAGGAACTCATTGACGTTTCATTTGCATGCGTGTCTTTTAATGAGTGCGGTTGGAAGTTTATCATAACAAAGAGGTCTGTCACACACACGCAGGCTGTGTTGAATGTCACATGCATGTCCAGGGCCTGATTAAACATTTCGTGTACACAAATTAAAGTTAAAACAACACAGACTCATTTATGAATCCTGTTGTGTAATTGGCCTAAGCAAACAGATTTCAGGGATTTAAAACGATGGTGACCTGCGAGGCTCAATGTCACGCTCCAATATTGATGTTTTCCTCGCTGTAATTCTCGCACAGGGGTGAAATATCAAAGTTTAACTTGACAAAGATTGACCAAATAAGACGTAAACAAACATTTATGACGCTGCAGACTGTGTGTTGTGATGACGCCTGCCTTAACCTGGGGGACTTACGCGTGTGGTGGCTGAGTTCTTGTTTTTCCCATGCGTCCCTGAAGGTATCACGGGCCAGATTTGGAACACCTGGTTAAGTGCTCTTACCGGACAAAACCCTCAGCCTGGCTTGCTTTTACTCTCTCCTCACCTGGACTCATCCTGGACCAGCGCCAGCACGTTTTGCCTTCATTTCTACCTACACATCACACCACCCACTCACACACCACACCTACACCGGTGATGTTACTGAGCCACACAATCCATGTTTGCACTTATACTTGCTTAATTCACCTTAACCAATAAATAGTGAAATGACAGAATCTAATTTAATACTATTATTTATGCTTTGTCCTATTGGCACGTTTATGGACGATGTCACGGTTACGGTAATGTCCGTCACCATTTATTCAGTCAAGTGCAAGGACACTGACAGCCAAGCGAAGATGAAATATTGATCTTGATTGTGAAATACTATCTCACGTGCTTTACATTTTATGTACAGAGCAACAATATTTTATCCTTTAAAGCATTTACACGTCATAAATATTTAATACCTCCTCTGATAAACGCTCCAGAAGTTCAGATCAAATAAATCAATCACACTTGTCATTGGAAGTATGCGACATGGATGTTCTCCTATCACGGTACAGGTCATTTTGTACCGTGTGAAGTCTTTTGAAAGTTAATTAAGAAACTGTTAGTAGATCAAATTACGGCTGAACAATCAGTTCTGTTATTGACGGGGATTGAGTGATGATTTCAGTAATTCAATCACTTCATCACACTTTGTAAACAAAATATCACAAGACACGTAACCAGACCAGAAAGCATTTTGCACTGTTTGTTTCCTGGTATTTTGTTGATGAAATGATTTATTGATTAATCTGGAAATTAATCTATTGATTCATTAGATCAGATTAAATAAGATTATACTTCATTCATCCCACAACAGGGAAATCCACTTATTACAGCAGCAGAAAGTGTAATGTAAACTACAGGATTAGAGTAGAGGGCAAAAACAACGAACAGACTGACCATGATATGAATAATATTGTACATTGTAAGCAATCGGATGGTGGGTAATGGGTAATTGAAACAGGAACAGAAACTACAACGGTGGTAGTAGTTGGTGCTGCAGCTCCATTTTGAATTAATACAAGTGTTAGTGAAACATATTTGTCCACTATGACCTAACAGAGCCAGAACTTCAAAAAGGAAAAAAAACGCCATTTCAACCAGCTCAAAAGACTGCACTGTGTTTTTTAGGTTTCATACAGGTGTATCAATGCTGAGTGGAAATACACATCAGCTTCTTTTATGTGTGAAATAAAAATCAAGGTATCAGTGTCAACCCTGGACGCGTGATGGATGAGTGCTGGGCGCGCTCTCCTTCCATTAAGTTATCAATCAATCAAAGACTTCATGGCTGACATTGTTCGAGGGGAGACCTGGCTGAGATAGACTGCTACTCTTTTCATGTCAGACATCAATGGATGAAGATTGCACTGCTAATGAGGAGGGTGCCGCTCATTTTACTTAATCGCGGCGCTCTCATGATGGAAAATTGGGAGCTATTCATGTATTCATTCTATTAAACAAATGAAAGGCAGAAAAAGTCTCTCAAAAGCTGCTTTGTGAAGGATCTTAATGAAGCGGAGAGCCAGCTGAAATGCCTTGGAAGTGTGCATAAATTATGTGAGCGGTCTTACATTTGCAAAATTCTGCTTGTGCGAGTTATTCCGTAAGTCTCTGCAATATTTCTGCTCGACGTAGTGGACAAAACTGAGCTGCTCTGGGAAATCCAGCTCCCTTACAAGATCCCTCCATTATTATTGATCAAAGCAAAGTAACGCCCGCTGCACTGCATTTACCAAACCCTCCATCTTTGTGCTGTAGCTCCTCGCAATCTCTCTATTTTTTACTGGGCTCATCCGGAAAGATGCACTTTTCCTAAAATCTTTCGCTCTCGGCTGTTTGTGTCAAGTTTAAAGCCCAGAGTGTAAGACTGTCACACCACCAGACGCTCCACCCTGCAGTCTGTCAAAGTTGTGCAGGTCAAACTCTTCCAACTTTAATCAGACCTGCAAAGATTCATGGCCCGAAAAACTGTTATGTCCCCCCTGAGGTAGAAATTTGACCACCCGATCTTTTAACTTTTGTGTCTTCATGGATGAACCCTGTCATCTTTAAGTTGAGTGTAGCGGATAACAGATGGCCTTTTGTTGTGGTTGTATTCCTATTAATTAATCAATCATTTGGTTGATAAAACAGTATTAAAGAGTTCAATTCACATCATGTTATCAAAGGCAACTTAATGAG